>JANIJG010001967.1:0-13617 GCA_024611175.1 Megaceryle torquata | reverse complement strand
TTTTTTTTGTTTTTTTTTCTCTTTTTTCTTTTTTTTCCTTTTTTTTTTACTTTTTTTTTTTTTTTTCCCCCCCCCCCCCCCCCCCCATCTGTCTGGTTTTGCATTTGTAAGATCATAACATAATTTAAGTCTGGACTTCTCTCAAGAACTCAGAAAGTTCAGCCTTCTGCTTTAAGCAGAATTGGCTCTGAAGTTTCAGCTAACTGCACTGGCCACCACAAAGGGACTGTTCCTAAATAAGAAAAAAGCATATCACAGTTCTGAAATATTTATAGAATGTTGTTTCAAAGAATTTGAATAAATATAATAAAAAAACCTTTGGAGTCTTGTACCAAAATATTGAATTTCTAGAAACAGTATTTTTATATAAGAAGTGATTTTTAACCATTCAGAATTTGTCAGCATTCCTCTTAAACTTTGGGGGGAGGGGGATTTTTTTTGATTTCTAGAAAGCATAGGAATGCCTGTGCCATAGGTATGCTATTGGAAAAACTTGGAAGGTTGTTTGTAGGTTGTGGAAGTTAGGAGTGGAAGAACATTTAGGGAAAATAGGTGGACTCACTAGCCAGAGGTGGATGGATATATGAGTTTTGTGGAGGGCAAGCCCTTCTAAAACAGATTTAACATGGGGCTTGTTGGACATTCTGAAGTCTGGATCTGAATCTGAATTTTGTGGCTTAATTGGCCTCAAGAAGAAAAAGGTTTCCAAGTCCTTCTGCAGTAATTATGTCTTCTGTTTAAGACTGTTTTGTATTCAAAAAAACCCCATATGGAGGGAGAGGCTGCAGACCAAGTTTCTTTTGTAGTGATTGTCATTTTATGCTGTCTTATCAATCTAATTGCAAGGAAGAGTGCCCCATCAACTGTGTGTTCACAGAATAAAAATTACTATTGTTGCTCTGGGATGGTAAGCTTTTACAAAAATGAAATCATCAAAAGGTGATACTCTTATTTCTTTGTAAAATTAGATTTTAAGAGCTATGTGGTGACAATGATCAAGTGAAGTACCTGAGAGTGACAAGGCAGTGTAAGATCTGTTAGCATTCATCAAGTGGGTATGACATATCTCTTAACTATGGTTTCTCTGTGAGTATATATAAACAGAGTTCCTCCAGCTCAACTGCATCACGAATCAACCTAGATTAGAGCTGGTGCATGAAAGGTTGAAAGGAAGGAAGGAAGGAATTGCCTTAATAGAAATAGCAATAAATGAGAGAAGCAACTCAGTCACTTCAGAAGTTTTAATGAATTTATCTGTAGATGAGAAAAGATGCATCACATGAGAGACAGGCTGGGGAATACGAAACCTCGGCAAGATAAAATAAGAAAGAAAATACATCCTTGGGGGAATGAGGGACATGTTTTCCCTCCTCTTTGATCAAGTGTGGGTAGAGACCTCAGGATACCAACTATAAAAAATGACGTGGTTTCAAATTTGAGTTGTGCTGAAGCTGTAAAATTTTACTTTATATGAATACTATGAATCTTCTGCATTTGTTGTTTGGTGTGGGTTTGGTTGTTTGTGTTGGGTTTGGGTTTGGGTTTTGGGGGTTTGTTTGTTTGGGTTGGGTTGGTTGTTTTTTGTTTGTTTGCTTTGGTTGTTTTCTTTTGTTTCTTTAAAACAAGAACTTAAGCTTTCCCCCTATTTCCATTGAACTCCCAGCCTTTTTAGAAAAACAACCAGCAATGAATTTGCACAACACCCCCACCTGCCAACTCGCTTTCTTTCTGAAAGATTGAAGGTGGGTTTACAGTTTATTTCAATCTTAAATTTCAGATTTAAATGAATTGCCAGCCTTTACCAAATTTATACCTATCTTTATATGGTATTAGCTAAAATAACATTTCAATAAGAAGTCACACAGGTTTATTTGGAAAAGTAGAAAAATTCAGTCTGAATTTGACCTAAATCCTTTTATTAGTTTTAGATGAACATCAGTTCATCTGTTTTCCTGGAAGACAAGAACGTATTGGCATCAGATTGCTCAACATTACTCCTAAGGTGCTGCTCCTGCAGGCGACACTGGACACATTGGAGAGGTGACTGCTCTCAAGCAGGGTGAGGTGAGGAGCTGCTCAGCTCAGCTCACACATTGCAGGCTGCCAGCACTGAGGACACTGAGCTCTGCATGTGCCTGGGCATCTTACTGGCTCCTCTCATGCTCACTTTGGTGTGTCTGTAATAGCCAGAGGCCGGAGAAGCAACATGCCTACATGTGCCCAGGCATCTTCCCACTTACAAGTGTCCTTGCTGCTCCTAAAAGTGGCCATAGACAGTGCAGATTTGCCCTGTGTGGGATTTCCCATGCTGGGTTAGGCCCAGGCTCTATGATGGGTCTAGCCCACAGTGAGGACCATTTCCTATTTCTCATCTGCAGTTGGTAACAAGCCTGTAGACCTCACACCCTCCTGAGCTGCCCCTTTTCTGGGTGGAAGAGCTCTGCTCTGTCTTTTCCTATTCTCCTAGGGCAGCTGAGGCACTCGAGTGGCCACTCCATGCCATCTTACACAGCTTTCCTTGGAGCATGCTCTCCAGAGCTGCACATCACCCCCAGATGCAGGGTTGGAAGTTATGCCCTCCTTCGACACACCCAAATACACTGTTGGAAGTGATGCCTTCCTGCAGTCACTCTTGCCTTCCTGGGGACTTCTAATGGGAGATTTACCCTCAAGCCCAGGCACATATTTGAGCAATCACAGTTTGTTTCAAGCCCATCATAGCTCTCTCTTTCCCTTGTGCATTACTTTGCACTAATCAGTGTTGAGTTTCACGATCAAGCTCTTGCTGAGGCAGCCTGCAGCGAGATCTCTTCCTGCGCCTTGCCTGATTGCATGCTGGGTATGAGCTCATTTGGTGCCACTCTTCCATGTCACCTATGAGTGACAGAGGGATTGGACTAGATGAACGTTAAAGGTCCATTCCAACCCAAAACTTTCTATGACTGTTTTCTTTTCAAAACTTTTCATTTAAAGCATGTCTGGTTTTGCCATGACTTTTAGGACATAGGTGGTCTTCCGTAATTCAGCTTGTGAAGACTACACCACTGTAGAAATCCATGAAGAGAAGCTGAAAGCATGTAGAAGCAGTGTCTTTGACAGCAGAAAGAAAACAAAAACCCCACCACAAAAAAAACCTCAAAACAGCTTGTTTCCTTCTCCTCCTTTAAAAACTGCCTATAGGGGGAAGGGTAATAATGAAACTGAAAATTATTTTCATTTGATCTCAGCATGAATCCCAAGGAAGGCAGAAAATGGAAATACCTAGCAATGCAAATCCTAGTCAACAAAAAGTTTTAATTGATGTATCTTCCCGTAAGCTGTATATGCTAGAAATAAAGAAGGAAATTACAGCCACCCCATGCAGAGGAGTTTGAAGGTTTCCTTCCCAGACTACCATTCATCTGTGAAAATTGGGACTTGCACCTACTTAAAGAATTTCTAGGTCTTTGTATAGTGATTTTAGCACGTGTATTTTAAGGAAAGTTACCATATGATGGCAGAAACACTTGACTATGGCTTGTTACACAACAGCCACGGCAGATGGCTGTGAATAGAGGTTACAGGCTTACGTAAGGGACGGAGCTGTGAATCGCACTCTCCCGCTGGCGTGCCCGTTCTGCCACGAGCGCTGGGTTCATCTCAGTGCCTGAATGAGAGGCGGTGAAGCACTTTCACTAAACAAGCACCTTCTGAAGTGATGAGCCTCTGAAACATCAACTTCTCCTCTCTGCTCCTCTTACAAACATGTTATGATTTCCCAAATCTGCTGTTAGGCATCCCATGTCTGGAAAACTACAAGTATAAATATAGCTTGAAGTGTATGTTCTGTGACACTCTGGAAGTGTCTAATTTATCCTGTTGGTCTGAGTAACTAACTTTTCTGATTTGCATATTCTTCATACTGATGATATGTTACTGTCGGTGTCAATCTCCCACTGCCTTTCAGAAGGACTTCTCTGATTTGCCTGGATGGAGAAGGTGCAATCAATCATTTGACTTGTCAGATCACATTTGCAGGCCTTCTGAGAGGAAAATTCAGCAGTGCAGCAAGCATAGCTCTTCATGATCGGGGAGGAAAGTACAGGCAAAGATGGGTCATTGGGAGATGGCATGTAGGAAAGTAGCACAAAACATGACAGTGATTTAGCTGAAAAGCATTGATTTTGTCAGGTTCTGTCTTTCTAAATTAGCTACTCGGTTGTCCAAATAACATTTCACTTTAGCTAATACCATTTCACTTTATCTCAGTGATTTAATCACACTTTTGAAGTTAAATGCCTCAGGATTGGTTGAGACAGTATGGTATAGGTTCCATAGAGATGTCACAACCTGTTGCAGGAGCCAGTAAGAACACATGGACACAAGAGATTGCTTTCTCTTTTTGGCAACTATTACCTTTGAATGTACCTGTCTGTATTAAAGCTAAGTCTGGTGGTTTGCCTTCTCCTGTGAGTGGTTTTGTGCTAAAATGACTCTTGTAGCAAAGGCTACTAGAGTTGTCTGCACGTGCAGATAAATCATGAAGTTGTGGGCTGCCTGGTACTCCGATCCATCCTGCCCACAGTAGTGTTATATGACTTTAAATAATAGCAGGGAGACAAATTTTGCACTGATTCTTACAGACAAAAAGCTTGAGATCAATCCAACGCACACTATCTTGAGAGTTACAAGGGGCTCGTACAGGAGAGCCAAGTTTTCCTCTAAGAGGATTTCTGCTGAGTGTGCTGATCATCTCCCCAAACTAATTCTCTGTGAAAGCCTCTGTGCTCTTAACTGATCTTCACTCTTGCATTAGGTCCATACTCCATTGCAAGCCTGCTTATTAAGACAATTACTGTTGTTGGACTTTTCACTTCACCTGGAACTTCTACCAGTCTTGCTTCAGCTCTTTTGAACAATCTTCTTATTAAGGAAAACCTGGAATAAGTGTATCATTCAATATTAATATAGTAAGTGCTCTCTGTTTCTGAGGAGACTTGATGCTTGGAAGTGTTCCTAGGATAATGACAATCTTAGCAAAAACATGAACGGTCAGCATTACTCTTGACTCTGATTAGCACGTCAAGCTAATTGGTTTCTTCTAAGAAGATAGATAGTACTGAGACTCCTGAAAGCACTTTCAGGGTCATTTTTCAGGCCTTCCATAACAATCGTGTTTGGCAACAGGGAACTGGGATTCCTGGTAAAAATTTTACTGTGCAAACCCAGCAATTTATGAAACTATTATTTCCTGGATCAAAAAGATTAAATAGTAAAATCTTGGTATCACAGAAACTAGTAAATGTTTTGTTAAGGAATTCTTTGAGGTTACGTTGTCCTACCATGACTTTTTTTTTTCCATGTGTGAGTACTATTTTGCTAGAGATTTTTGTATTGACCGTTGTGGGGTTGAAACTGCCAACCATGAGGATATGTATTCATTTTCTTCATAAATCTGATCATGGTGATACTTTCTTAAAAGACAAAGCAAATCAGTGTTGTCCCATGAGCAAACAAAAGAGAAGGTTGTAACGGGCAGTTCTTGATAAGTTCTTTTTTGTTATTGGGAGGATTTGATTCACTTTCAGCCTTTTCAGAGAGCACCCTGCTCCTAGGGCTCCTGGCTCTTTGCTCTTATTGCAAATACCAGCTTGCTGTAGAGAAAAAGTCCAGTTGTTTGCTGCCATCATCAGTCACAGGCTCAGAAGGGGCCCAGGAAACAGTTTCTGTTGTTCCTTTTGTGCACAGCCTGAGTAACAGGTTTGACCATCTAGCTCTGAATGGTCACGTGAAGAGAACTGTCCTGAACTGCTGAATGACTGAATGGAACAGCCAGCCTCTGCCTGTCACCGTCCTTTCCATTTTTTGCAAATAGTTCTGTTCTTTGATCTTGTTTCTATCTTCCCCAGTCATTTCAGCATCTCAGCTGGACTATCATCAAAAAGAAAAAAATCAGGTATATTGCATATTCTACTGTTTAAGGTACCAGTTCTCTCTGCCTTGGCCCATTTGTCTCAATTTCCTACCCTCTAGTTTCTTCTTTTTTTCTTCTTCTACCCTCTATTGGAACGTATCTGCTTTATTTCCTTCTCCATTTGAGGGGCTTTTCCCCTTCAGCATCAGAATTACTTTCCTTCTAGTGACTCTCTGCTAAATATTTGCCACATGCTTTTGCTGTGAATTCTTCCCATGTTGCCACTGCATGTGGCCTTCAGTCCCTCTCTGAAACCAAGGTTTGACTGCTTGCTCTGCTTGACCTGTTTCCCATCTTCCAGCTGAATGACTAGGTCATAAATTGCTTTTCACGTGCTGTCTTGTCTGTCTCATTTAGGCTTCCCTTTCTTCCTCTTGTATTGTTTTTACTTTTGCCAATTAATGGAATAAAAAAAAATCATTTGCAGTTTAATTTAGTGTCTGAAATGTTCTTTACATGTTTACAGTGAACAGATGTCCACATTCCATTTTGTTTCCAAAGGAGTTGTCTCCAATTATCTCTGAAGATGCAGAAAGAGGTTAATACCTGATGCTTATCAGGAGAAAATATTCACTGTGTGGGCTGTTTGTGAAAGGCAATGTCTAAATTTAACCTGGTTTGTTGGCTTTGTTTTTGGGTTTGTTTTTTTTTTTTAATGAAAATGACTTTTTCTTTGCATTCTCAGCACTGAAGCAACGGTACTTTTATTGGGAAAGTTTTTTCAGGTTCAGGATCTGATACAGGAATAAAGACCCCAAATAAATTAGCAGAAAACAGGATATTTGTCCATAGCGGGTGAAACACAGGTTCAGGTCCTTGTTATACTTGACCAGAGTCCATAGGAAAAGACTTTTCCTATGAGGAGCCTGGCTCTTGCTAGTGGAGGAGCCGTCCCTCCACAGCTCCGACTGCAGCTGAAGGACAATGCAGTACAATTATGAGAGCCTAATTCTGAAAGAGCTTCTTGGTTTGTGGATATTAACAGGTGTAATTCTAAATATACATATGTATATGTATAAATATGGATATATACATCTTAATATATAAATGCAAAAGGTGATTGTCCTGCTGTAGAGGCTTTAAGTGTTCCAGTCTGGTATAGATGTCTTTGAATGTTTCAATGATGCCATATTAATTTGATGTCTTTATGAGTCTCCAAGTTTTAAGCAACTCTTTTGGTTAGATTTTGTTCTGTGTTCAGTAAATATTCAATGTTCTGTGTTCAGTAAATATTCAAAGGCTTAAATGCTTTAGAAGATGCTAGAAATTTTAAAAATGCCAATTTTTTAGAGGAAAAGATAACTTGTTTCAGCAGGAAGTTGTGAAACTTGGCTAAGCCATATGTGTAGTTGTCTAACAACTCCAAGTGAAAATGCTACTTTCCAATGCAGTACTGCCATTCTCAGAAAATTATTATTCATTTTCTAGGCATTGGAAACATGGTGACTAAGGAAATAAGTCAGATAAACTGATTCAGTCTTGTATGATAATAGTAGAATGTCTTAATCCACTGGAAAATGGGAATATTTGGCTGCTTATGTATCTAGGGCAAAGCCAGTCAATATAAACTCATAATTTCTTTTGGAAGCTAGGAGAGACTAGTAGAATAATCTAGAATTTTGCATATGACAGATCAAAGATCGTGTCCAGTTGGGTAATATTGTTATAAATTTTGCTGCAACATTTAAAAACAGGTGGTGGAGTAAAATAGTCTTTAGTTTAGGTTATGTCCATGTAACAAGTTACTGGAAGTAAGCGTAGAATTGAAGTACAATTAGCTATTCTGTGCTAACTGCCTGCTTGTGTGATAAAAGGAAGCCAGTGCCCTACTGTTGCACTGGGGCAAGCCTCCCAACATGACTTTACAACGTTGTTATACTCAGTAATTTGTTTAGTTTGGCAAATAATGAAGCCCGCACACCTTAGTGATGGAATTAACTGAAGCTACTCTAAGGTACCATGTGGAGCAAGGCTGAATAGGCTCCCTGAGATTACTCTTTGCCCCTATGGCTCTTTATATGACAGCAGTAGGGTTTTGGACCAAGTTTTTACTTTCTGTGACCAAGTTTTTACTTTCTTTACTTTTCTTACTACCTGCTGCTTTTGCAATCCGTACGTAATTGACCTGCTTTGGCAGATTAGTGCAGTCTTGTTTGTGTGAAGTAGGACAGATTTAAGCTTATCGAGTAGGACCAGCCAAGAGAGTACCAGTTACTTTAAAAGGAAGAATGTAAATCGGGATTTCCAGAGGCCAAGGCTTATTTTTTAAAATAAAAACCTGTTCCTTAATACGTATCAAACTTGTCAAGTGAGTTGTGTTGTCAGAGAACCATCAGAAAAGGATAAGACCTAATGTAAGATAAAGTCTATCCCTGCCTATCTCCACTACACTTTACAGTCTAGACGTAGTAGTGCAAAGCTGACAGAGCACATGCACTGAAAGTTCATGCTACAAACCCCATCAGCTCTCCTGAGTTTTCCTGTTAGATCCTGGTTGCTCAGTTTATTCCCTGTTCAAACTAAACAATGAAATGAGCATTTATAAAATAGACAAGAGGGGACAGTGTCTCGGGCAGCAAGAGGGTAAATGAACAAAGGCAGGTATTTTCTGGAAGACCATCATTTCTTAACATGGTACATTTTTTACTGAGGGAAAAATAAGAGAAGCTGATGGATCACAACTGGAGTCAATCTCAACAATTTTTCTTCTCTTATATCTGTTGACTTTGCCATCATCAGTAATTCTAATTTGGATTCACGTTGAGTTGAGCATAGCAGGGCTTTCATAGAGTAATAGACTTACAACTTGTACATTTCTTTTCAGAATTTAAAGGCAAAAGAAAATGCCGTGTGCAAGAAAGGAAAACCATTAGCTGACAATATCTGTCACCTCATGTCATGCAAGCAGGAGAATTTTCAATATTTGGACTTGGTTATGGGTTAATGGTTGGACTTAATGATCTTAAAGGTCTTTTCCGACCTAAACAATTCTATGATTCTAAGGGACAAGGCTACTACATGAGTTTGTAAGTAAAAAGATAACAAGTTGGGCCCAGCTGGGGCAGTGATAAGGACACTGTCTTAAGGTGTCAACAACCATAATAGTTGTTGCTAAATATAGAGATGCATATGCTTGGGGAGGTACTGACCCCATTCAGGTGGTTCTTGTTTTATGAGCTCTCTGTATCTTTGAGAGTACATTCAGAATAACCTATTTCTTCCTCCAGGGATTCTCCTTTCCTCTGCCCTGCATCAGTCAGAAACCTCCTACCAGAAGATGTGGAGGCAGCATAGGCTCTCCATGGTTTTCCTATCGCCCCCCAGATGTCTGAATTAAGATAAGCTTAAGTTCCCTATGTAGTTAATGGGGGAGATGTACTCTCCTGCTCCACCAGGAGCTAACTAGAATATAGCAAATTTTAGCTATTTAGCATTATAGCCAAATTTAGGCATTAGAAAGTGATATGTAGAGAGTAATAGCTCTTCTAGCTATTTAAAAAGCTTCAAAAAGGCAATCTGAAGAAGACTCAAAGTCATAGCTGCTCTCTGTCTAGCTACTTCTTAATAGAGAGAAATGTTTCAGTGCCTGCTACGGCAGAACTGCACTGTGAGCAGGGATGTTGACCCTGCTGGGTCAGCAAAAATCTCAAATCCAGAGGTGCTTAGCTGAACTCAGTGAGTTGGCAGCATCATAAAGCTGACTGCCAGAATTCAGCACATACAGAGATGATAAAAATAAAAAAATCTCTATTTTTCCCTCTTTTTTTTTTTTTTCTCCTTCCCCCCCCCTTAACAAAGTTACCATCGGAGGAAACTAAAAAAGAAAAAGAAAAAAAAAAATATATATATATGTTTAGTGTTGGGGTAAGTTGAGCTAGACCTTGCTTCAATTTTAATTTAGGATCCTTTAGTTATATCTCAACTGTGAATACAATACAACATCAGCAGCCTGCCTCTTGGGTCAGTATAGCTGAGTACTTGTGAAATTAAAGGCTTTTTTTCTAAAACTTGGCAGGGTGTTAATAGTTCACCTCACTCATTCTTGTCTTGTATATAACATTCAGGTCTTTCTATGCTATCCTGCACAGGACTGTCAAGATGGACAGTGTGGATGAGATTTAAAGGAAAAAAAAAGAGAAAAAATAATGGTAAAAAATCCAGTGGCAGGGGAAGAGGTGGATGTGTGGAGGGGGATGTTAAGTGTGCTCTGGAATTGTTTTTTGCCCAAGTGGAGAGACTTGCTGAAATGAATTCCAAATGAACCTTTGCTTGCCCAAAATAACTGAATTTGTCCTGGAAAATGAAAATTACTTAAGCTTCAAGTGAAAATGAGATTTACTACAATGAGAATGAGACTTACTTCAGACAAAATAAGAATCACTCAAATGTAGAGTAGTCAGCATGTATAAAAAGTGTCTTGATCCTCCCTGACATCCAGTCCTGAGCCTAGATCAATGGTTTGAAACAACTGGGCTCTAAAATTTTTCCCATCTTGATCTTTCATATAGAAATGTTCCTTCTAACTTGTAGTATGTATGTGCTGACATAAAACCAAATTTTAATAGTTAGAGCTTATCCTTACAGTGTGCATAACTTTTGACAACGTTGTCTTTCATCAGCTGTCACGTTGCCTGTTAGAGCTGCAGTCCTTTGAATTACTCCATTGGAATTACTCTGAGGAATCTTTAGTTTGATTAATCTCAACATCATCTGCACATTTTTCTCTGTAACAATTTATGTGGTTTGCTTAATGGATCAGCTTTGGGGGAAATATCTAAGGTGTTCAACTTGGAATCCTTTACTTAACACGTAGGTGTGCTGAAAACCATTTGAATTTTATTGCCAAAAGAAAATTTGAATAAGCTTGTAATAAAGGGTAGGACATGCACATGGAAAATTTATGGTACCTGCCTTCTGTCCGATCTGCTATGGGCTTTTGTTTTTTCTTCATAGGCAGTTTCTCATTACACTACTCTCCTTAACCCAACATTTAGGAAGAAAAATATGAAAGTAATTCATGCCCATAATACCCTTCAGTGCCTACAGATATTAAAGCTGACAAGTAGTTTGGTGAGCAGGATGGCAGATGGTCTTGTGTTGGAGCAGAAGAAAGAACAACAGCAAAGGAAAAAATATTGTCAAGAGTGATAGTAAAGTTTAAAAAGCCCTAAACGTAGCTGTGTCCTAGGCAAAGAGGTTCTTCAAGAGAAGGGAGCTTGGAAAAATACCAGATCAGAGAAGGAATTAATCCTTACTGCCTAAGCACATCCCTTTTTGTCCTTTATGCAAAATCCTGTACCAACAGACTGTAAATATATGTGGTAGGAGTAGCTAAATATTTTAGGAGGTGGTTGGCTCAAAAAAAAAAAGACAAAACCAAATCAAGGGGGATACAATAAAAACACTGCATTTTAAGATGAATTTTGTGGGGTTTTAATTGTCTAAGACTATGGAGAAGTAGGGGTAGAAGACCAGGAGGAGGAGATGGGAAAGATGAAAAGTCATTCTCAAGGTGATAGATGTGAAGAAACTTGGACTTCAGGTCTGCAGAGCCCTGACTGCTAATGCTGCCTTGGTCTCAGGGTCAGGATCTGGCTCCAGGGTCAGGCAGACTGCTGGAAAGGGAATTTGTGATACTCTGAAAGATTTCTGAGTGTCTTAAATTGCTGGCTATAAAAAGGTAGAAGAGAAAAGAAAATTAGACTAGACACAGCTGCTTTGATCAGTGCATTAGGAATGTTACTCCCTACATTTTGGCCCTAGGACACCCCCATTTATATCTGCTCATCCTTGGTGCATGTTAAGCCCAAAATGCCATTTTCCCCCAGACTTGTTAATGAGAACTGCGTTCAGACACCTTTGACTTTTGGTGCAGGTTTACAATCAATAATTCAATTCAGAGTTGTTCTCTGTATGATTGGTTTTATGTCAGTAGTTTTGATTGATAAAGATTGAGAGAGAACTGCTTAAAGTTGTCAAGTTTGGATTGGGACTTTATTTTGGTCTCCTTTTTTTGTGAACAAGGTATACCCACAAATTTTTGTTGTTTTCTTTTGCACGGAATGTGGTATTTACACCAGAAAAAATGCCAAAACAGATGTCAGAATAAGTGACTGGGGAAGAAGCAGTACATGCCCAACACAAGAGTTGCTGTCTAGATCAAGTGCAGTTGTTTTGTGTGCAAAGGATATGCTGAGATCCTGACATTGTCACATACTTTTTTTTTTTCTTGTTACACAAATGGATTGGTGTGGTTGCTATTTTTTTTTTATTGATAGCAACGCAGAAGCATGACTATTCTTTTCTGCTTTAATACATCCGTTCACTTAGAAAACAAATTTCTCTATTATGCTTTGTTCAAAGAGGACTGTCGTATATTAACCATGTCAGTGCAGGACTATCAAATGCATAACCTATTTTTCTGAAGAAGCAGCCTGGCTGACTGGAGAAGTTTATTTTGTTTTACATTTATCTGTAAACTTAGATCAGAAGTCCAGCAGTTTGATTGACTGATGCAGCTTCTGTTTGGTATGCATCCAAATGTACTTGTTTATTGTACACTCCTGTTATTATCCATAAATCTCTCCAGCTTTAGGTACGAGCAGCTGCACCATTATTTGAATATAAAACAATGCAAGTGCTGTGTAAGAATGCCAAATCTCTTACATGAAAGGAAAAAAATAAAGGCAGAAAGCGCAAAATTATTAGTTGAATTTTGGCACCTGTGGACATTTAATAGTATTTGGGTTCTTATGTGTCTTAAGTCAGGTTTTGAAGTTATACTTAGGCTCTGTGAAAATGAATTCCTTAAGGAGTCTTTGAAACACCTGGGAGTGAAGGAATGGGTGCTGAAAATTTTTGTATGCAATTTTAGGGCTTGGGAATTTTCTACTTTCTTTTGAGTCCCAAATGGTATTTGTATGGCATGCCTTGGTTTTGTTACCTTGGTAGAGGAGAAGGTATTTGGGGACTGGTGCTGCACTGGATAACTGGTAATGGACAGTAGGTGAGATGTACCCGATTCCCTTTCCAGCATCTGATTATCACAAGGACAGGGACTGTCACTGAGAGACCTTACAGACACAGGGTTGTGGAGAAACAGCTGACCCCTAAAACTGGGCAGAATTTCCCTAGAATCTGCCCTTAAATCTTATGTGTGGATTGTGACTGGTCCTGAGTGCAACTCTTGTAAATGTGACAGGGCTAAAGCTTAACAGCCTCTCAGCAGCTAAGGGTTGCCGCTAGGTATGTGGAGTGACAAGTTCTCAGTAGTCTTATGGGAAGTCATTATAGATACTACAGGCATATCTACAACTGTTTGGTGTACAAGCCTTTCTACTCAGAGATGTGGAAACTGTTATCAGTTATGTTAACTAATAACCACTGCTTTCAAAGAAAGCAACCTATATCAGCACTGAAGCTGGTTGAAAGCCAGAGCCTCTCAGCTGATCACGTTAAAGAGGAGAAGAAAAACAGGACCACCAGCAGAGAACAGAGAGGAGACAGAGAGAGAAGCATCAACTGAGAAACAAAAGAACAGAACAGAATGGCCTAGGTTGGAAGGGACCTTAGAGAGCATCTAATCCGACCTCCCTGTCATGGGCCGGGGCACCTCTCAACTAGATCAGGGTACACAAGGCTCTGTCCAACTTGGCCTTGAACCC
>JANIJG010001966.1:274651-304316 GCA_024611175.1 Megaceryle torquata | reverse complement strand
AGGGACCTTGGAGATCTTAGAGTCCAACCCCCCTGCCAGAGCAGGATCATATAATCCAGCACAGGTCACACAGGAACGCAGCCAGGCGGGTTTTGAAAATCTCTAGGGAAGGAGACTCCACAACCTCTCTGGGGAGCCTGTTCCAGTGCTCTGTGCCCCTTAATAGCATTTATACCACTTTGATGTAATTTCTCCAAACACTTGTCTAGACCTCTTTCCAATTTGCTGTGGTTTTTACCTTACAACCACCATAAGTCTGGTTTGGATTTAAAGACTGTCCTAAACCAGATTGTCTTGTCAGCTGCGGTACTCATCCCATGTTTAAATGAGGAGTTTTCTACCTTGACAAAGATCCTTTGCCTCAGCAAATTGTAGCTTCCCAAACTTCTCATCCTCCTTGTCATGCCTCTGAATGTTCTACTGTCATTTGTCCTATGCATTCACTGAGGGAGTAACAGAATTCCCTCCTCTGGAGTAGCTTGTAATGTGTATTATGCTTACCTATGCTGTCAGCAGATCGAGTGCTCCTGCAAAAGACTGTGAACGACATACGGGAATTCATGGATAAGAAAGAGTCTAGTCTTCTGGATCAATGGAAAACTAAGAGCGGTTTGAAAAACTTGTTTGTTCATTCATCTTTCTTATCCTCAAGATAGACGATTTAATTAAAAATTTTCTACACAAAAGTAATATTCCTAAAGGTTTAAAAATATCTTACTCAGTCATTAGACTATTATCAACTTTTCTGCAGCCATATTTAAGCCAAATGGAAAAGAAAAGTCCGAAAAAGAAAAGAAATTCAAAGAAATTTATGTCACCATCTCTATTGCTATTAGGCATGGTTTGTTTGGGTGTTTGGGGTTTGGGTTTTGTTTTTTTTTTTTTAAACAAACCAACCTCTCCAAAACTTCTGAAAAGTTGCATAATTTAATGGTCTAAAACCTGGTTGGATTATTTTGGTGATCCAGCTGCCAAAATCAAAGTACCACCCACAGGAGTTTTAAAAACAAACAAAGAAACAAACACCACAAAACCCCCCAAAAACCTAACAACAAAGAACATGTAGAAGGAAATGGAAAATGAAACAAACGAACAAACAAACAAAAAGAAAAAAAATCAGAAAGCAAACAAAACTTCTTCAAAGCAGTTCTTTCTTATGATCAGAATAATATATAAGTGATAGATTCAAAGCTCAGCAATTTTCTGGGAATTATTGAAGCTTGAAGAGAGAGTGTGTCAAGTGATAATCTGCTATTTTCATGGTGGTAGTGGACTGCACAAAATGATGTTAATGAGATTCAGGTCTAATGTTGTACATCATTTGTAGCTGTATTTTAAACTATGCCAAGGGCATCCAGGATGGATGGAAAAACACAATTTCTACTCTACAGAAATAAAAATTCATTTTGGAAATTAAGCTTAGGTGATTTGTAAATTACCCATTCTCCATAAAATGTGCTGATGTGGTGGAAGTAAATGTTATGTGTAGGGTATTCATTAAACCCACAGAGGAACAGGCAGAAACATTTGCACCTTGGTCACACTGTGCAGTAGTGTTGTACAATGCAGGCTTTATGACCTACAGCACATTTGTGCCCTAATGATACTACACTCTTGCCCTCTATTATTATGCATAACATGATCTTCAAAAATGGGTTGTATCAGCTGTATTTTCCACTCTCTTTGAAAGAGTCTTTGTTACAGCATGGGCCATTATGATCATGGAGAATGCCCTCTCCTCACATTGGTGCCAGATCAGAGGATGGCAACTGCATCATGAAAACCGAGTGTGGGGACCCATTACAGCTCTTCTCACACACACTGCTTTAGTCCCTAGATCCTGAAGCATTTGGACTGTCTTATATTGCACAATACTTAAAAACATCTTACAATTTTTTTAATGTTACATCACTCAGACATATTTTTCTTGCAATGCAGCATAGTGTTTTTCAACTCCAATAGGAAGCACAGCCTGTAATATTAAAGACTAACACAATCCAAATCTTGAAATAACAAGTTCCTAAAAGATTCTGTTCTCATTCACATTCTGTCCACCATCCTTTCTGTCATCCCTCTGTGGCGACTGTTTTTCTGTAGAGGTGCATTATGAAGGTTATTAGGTATTGTACAAATCTGGCAGGTTTACAAGCCTTTGTGCAACACTGCACATGTGTGGTATCAGTTCTTTCAATCACAAACCTCTGAGGGGTTGTCAGAGGTTGTAGAGACAAGAAGAGCTCACCACAGTTTTTTGAAATGTAAATTATATTTATTTTTTCAGCTTCCCATATAAAAAAAAAATATAGTATCTGTCTACTCTGACTGGAAACTAGCTGATTTTTTTAATTTAAACACCTCTTCCTGGAATTTCCCTAGGTCTGAAACCAAAACATATTAATCTTGTGGAAACAATTCACTGCATCACTGTAGTGTTATTCAGTTTTTAATGCCAGAAGAAGCACGTGAATATGAGTTGCATGCTATCTTAATTTCAGTACTATAATCTAAATAATTTAAAAAAAAAAAAGTCTAGCATAGAAATTACTCCAAGAAATAGAATATGACTTGATAGATTGAAAGTGAAAATTATCACTGCAAAGAGAAATGGAGATCCACTATGTAAGAGGTTCTGAAAAAATTTTTTTTAAAAAATCTTCCTTAAAGCTAAAACAATACATTAGTGTCCTTTCTCTGCATGAACAGATCTAAAAATATTTACCATCAATACAAAACACACAACTGCTTTCATCGCCAGTGACTGATGTAGTCAGATTAAGATTTAGCACAAGAATAAGCAATAAAAGAATCTGACGTAGTTTAATTTTTCAATTAATTTTAAGAGGTATCAGAAGGATCTTTAGACTCTGATTGTCTTCCAGTGTAGGTAATTCCTATCTTAATTCTGCCTTCCTATTGAGACAGCAGTCTCAATATGCCTTGCCTATAACGAAGGATTGTTTTTAACTCCAGAACATGGCACCGCACATTGAGACAACCTATGCTTCCACATCAGTAAAGATATCCTAAAAAGCAAACATCTATAAAATTAAAGTACATGTCCAGAGTTCTCCTGCACCCTTATTTAACCTTCTGCCTATCAAGCAACACACAAAGAGCACTGATAGTCACTGCTAGCACTCATGAGAAAGCTTACGAGTCACTGAACTTACAGCAGAGAGGAGATAGCAACCAAATAAGCAAAAGAGATCTGCATTCTATCAGCTGAAATGTGAAATGAAGAGTAATTTGAACTGTGAGATACAGGAAGCTAGAAAACAATGTGATAAAATGTGGAACACTGTAATTCTTCATTATTTATAGAAATTCAGTTACAGGTCTCCAAGTGCAATTTCAAAACATAAGTTAGAACAGAAGCAATGACAAAAAAAAGAAGTGAATTATTTTTAGTGGATTTGGACTAATAATTTGCAAATGCTCCTCACCATCAAAGGTGGTAATGAATTTAGGATGAGAGAAGAAAAGCACTATTTCCTCAGTAGATCTTTGCTGCACTATTCTGATTCATAAAAGTCCAAATCTTATCAGGAAGTTTCTGAAAATCTCTAATGATAAACAGTAAAGTAAGAGACAAACAAAAAGAGCAAGAATATAATAGACAATAAATCAAAGTAGGGATGTCAAAGGGGAATGTCTATTGATGCAGTAGACAGCACCTACCAACCTCACCAGAAATGCTGCCTTAGTCTCTTCCAAACTTGCTTAGTAAAAGGCTGCAGGTCACAATAATCTTTAAGGACATAACATCTGAACAGAACTGAATTTCTCCACTAAGTCTCTCCAAGAAATAAAATGGTGTACACACTTCTTTACCCCATTCTCAACTTTACCTTGTCAGCAAACCAGCACATAACCATTCAAGCTGCAGTTTATCCCATAACACCATCACACAACAGAACCTTTTCCCCCTGCTTCCTCCATGAAGTATTCTTTCTCAATGTCCTTGTTTGCTATTATGTGAATCCTTCATCTCCAGTAGCTCACACACCTGCAACTACTACAGGTATTCAAGTTGACCCTCAATTTTTTGTGGTTTTATATCTTCAAATTAGATAAATCTATGATAGTAGAAATAATATATCTCAAAAGTGTGATTTTAATAATTGCTTAGATACATACAACTGTTTACAACATTGTCCTTTTTTTCCTTTACCCAGTACTTGTGCAGAATGGGACTTCAAAAGATTTCCTTTCACACCTGCTGTCACTGGTTTGCAAATGCCAACAGTTCCTCTCATCACAAGATTTCAAACACTTGTACCTTTTGACTTAGCCTGTAATTGAGCTTCAGCCACTTAAGTCTTGAAGTTTCTAATATCTGCTAAATTTCTCTTTAATAAATGAACCTTTTTTTCTGTGTTGAAATTATCTTGATCAGTGTTTGTGGCTTTGAAATAACAGAGGACTTTTTGAGAAGACTGTTGTTTAAACCAAAGGAAAAAATTGCTTTTTAATTTGGCAAGCTTAATAACCACATTAAGATTGAGTTATAAGGCAGGACAAAGGTAGTAGTTTCATTCTTAGTTCAGTATGACTGCTTGTAAGTAGTCTTTGAAATTATAAACTCTATGTTAGTAAAAATGACTTTTTAAAAATAAAAAAGGAGAGAAATTATTATTTATATATCTAAAGGAGATAATTATATTCTTTTCAAGAAAATTAATTTTCAAATAAATCATACAGAGTTTTGATTTTTTTTTTTTTAAGTAAACTTGCCTGTTATTTTAGGAATTTTGTAACTACTTACTAAAATTATCTTACTTGAAATTTTCTCAGTGTTCTTTATGTGACATTTTCAAAGCTCATTTTCATAGGGCTGTAGTAACAAATAGACAGAGCTGTACTGACTTTTCTGCCATTCTGACACCATTTAGTTGCAGTCTCAGGAGCAAACACATTATTTTGTTAAAGCTGCTACCATGATAAAAGCTGGACTTCTTATCCTCTCCTTTGTGATAATGCCTGCAAAGTCTTAACATCAAATGTAGATGTTTTCTGAGCCCAGGGTAATTCACTGAGTAGTTGCTATTTTCTAAAACTCTTTTTTTTTTTTTTCCCCTACCATTTTTGAATGATGTTTTATGGAACGTGTTTATAAGGAGAGATCATTCAGTATGAGGTTTAACTACTTGTCTGAGTTTCCCACCAAATCTCAGATCGCTGGGAAGCCTGGAAAAAGTTTCTTTCAATTTTTCTTTATAAGGTTTTATTTGTACATTTTAGCATGTGCATTATGTGAACTACTGAATTAAGGGATCACAAATTGCAACTACAGTTACAGGAATCAAGAATACAGATGAACACTGAAGTATGGCAATAATGCTGGGGCTCTTCATCAATAAAGAATGTAAATCTTAAGCAAACATTTTATTGACTGCAATTATTAAGGTGATTAAGTTGTATCAGCTACTATTTTTAGTGTCTGGTGTTTAGAGGGATGGCAGATTTCCACTCTGCTACACTAAGCTCACTATTAACATAAGGATGCTCTGCCAGTGGCATATCATAGATCAGCCTACAGATTTTTAAGAACAAAATGTACTGGCAGCATCAGATGGGCAGGAACACTGAGGAGACAAAATGCTCTATCATTATTAGGTATTGCTTCTATCCTTAAACATGAAAATGAAAATAAAATAAATTCAAAAAAACCTGAATCATCCCTACAGCACACTCAATGTGGTTTCTCTCTGTGTTTTCTCATACAGTGAAGATACAATTTATATCTTGGAGCTATGGGAGTCTATTGATATTAATACCAAAATAGGTAAAAAGGTATCTTTCACTAAGACCATTTTTTATCACATCAGGCTTATAGGTAATAGCACAGAAAAGGTAATAGAAAAATGCTAACAATATCCAAAGCCCTCACAAGCGGAAAAAATAGGATAATAAAACCAACTAGAAGTTATTTTAATTCTTGATTGTAGATTAAACTTCACCAAAAGATATATATGTAATCAGAAATGGCTTCCTAGATGCAGGCAATGTTGTACATTCTCCAGTTCTGTGAAAAGGTCAGCCTCCCCAGCCTTGCTCCTACTTCCAGCAAGAATGTCAGCTAATGTGAAGCGTGATTGTGTTTTGTCAGATGCAAGTATCTGTCTGGCAGAAAATCTTCTTGCTTTACAGCAGCTGCGGAGCAGATGCTAGTGACTCTGCATTTTTGCTTCTGAAACCATAATTCTCTATGATAGGCTTGGTACCTTACTGATAAGATAGGCAGACAGTCAAAAGCACTGAATGCTCTGTCTTTGGGGGAAGGGGAGCTCTGGAGGCATTTGTTCCCTTTGTTGTAGGCTTGGTAGAACAGTCATTCTAATCTGAAATAACTGTGCCTTTATCCTGTGATCAGATGCTGCAGCTGCTTCTCTGCCTCAGCACTAGCCCTCACCAAATCATATGGCAATATCAGTCATGGAACTGGCTAGAAAGCAACTTAAATTTTCCAGCAACAGTAAAAAAAAAACTAGATAAGCAGTCTGTTGCAGACCATGTAAATACTTAGACTCTAGTGCTGGCACATAAGAGAGTGCATGATGCTTTTTGGTGGAGTTCTAAGTTCATCACAGATAGCTAGGTAATAGCATTAGGCATTTGGCAAGTTCACACATGACAGAAAGCATTATATTTGAGTCAGACACTTTCCAAATGTAAAGCACAATTTATACACACAATGACAGACAGCCATGTTCTATAATACCTGTAATCTTGGTCTTTCGTAAGAGATTCCAAACACAAGTCAGATTAACAGTTGATTATACCTATGCAAAGTAGGCACAAAATAGCCTTCCTAGATGGCATGCTTTGATGAGAACGTATTGGTGACTTACTGATGTGATTTGTCATCAAATAATGTTTATTTTCTTTAATCTTTTCAGAAAATAATTTAAAATGCCTCTCATGAAACTTGAATCTGCAATCAGTTGAAATAACCCACCAATGAAAGCACTAGGAAGCTTTACAAATACATACATGGTCATCTTAAACAGATGACATAAGTGTTTTATAAAGCTTTTTCAAGATAGATAACTTCTTTCTAATTCTCATAACTGCAGACTATCTTGTGAAAGCTGAAGTGATTTCTCTGGCTATGCACCAACACTGTCTATGCCAGCTCAACTCCTCATGGTTCTTAAATTCACATAGACAAGAGGTAGAGGGCGGTGCTTTATCATTTGCTTGAAAAGTGAACAAATCTGTCCTAGACAGAAGTACATTCCTTTATGTAGAATTTAACACTTTCAGTTGATACCTGGCAAACATGATCTCCAAGATATGCAGATAATCAGAATTTATTTGAACAATGGGAGAAAATGTAGCTGTAAATATTTCCTTTGATTTGTCTTTTTCAACAGTCTGCCTTGTTTATTAAGTTGTTTATTAACTTCTCTTCAGTTGCCATCAGGTTAGGTCATAATATCCCTGCCAATACCTGTCTGTAAAAAGCAAAACAAAATCAGACACTTCTCTTAGTACCTCAATGTGTTGGTGAATAAAACTGAGCATTAACTAAATAGATTTGTTGTGCTGATAAAATTAGAAATATGCATTTAGAGGTATAATCCAGGGCAATTTACATGTGAACACTGGTCCTGATCTGGGTCATGAGTAAATTCTATTATGTAATTTTGCATTATTATCTTTTATTATGTTGATGTCTTACACTGTTTCAGGAATACAAACATAATTAGGAAATGTCCATTGCTTACCTTTTTGTGGTTCCTCACCTATATTGATACTGTAATACCAACATGAGGTTTGAAGTGTTGAACCCTGGTCTTCTCACAGCCTGTGTAGTGCACTATGACGTTGAAGCCAATCAATAAATGGTGTCATTTGTTTTCATATCATAGAATAATAGAAAAAAAAAAAGTAAGTTGGGAGGGGATGCTGGAGATCATTTACTTCTAGTCACACAGACATCAGGTTTGGTGTAACAGCTGATCAAGAGTTTTGAAAATTAGTGTTTTCCAGTGAGAAGTCTAGACCTCACTTTGGAAACCTCAGCCTAGTAATGAATTTGGACTTCAGTTGGAAATGGCTGGTAGACAGAGAATACTGTTTGAGCATCTCTTGTATTAGAGCAAAATGCCTAGATCAAGCCACTAATGAGCAATTAGGATTTCATTTCATTTCAGTATATAGAGAACTATATATGCACCTGCTTCTTCTTCCTCCTTCTCCCTGCTTTTATCTTTTTGCCTCTCCTTCATCCACTATTTATGAGCTCCATTTGGTATCAGGACAGCATCTCATAACATATATAAAGTGGTATTTAGTTCAGGACCAGCATACATGAGCAGCACCTGTTTTTTTCTATCTAGGCATGCATGATTACCCTCATTGTCTTCTTAGCAGTATATTTCATATGGATAAAAAAACAAATAGTAAGAATAAAACCTGTCATTCTTATGTTGAATCAGGATATCAGTCTTAATTTGCTGTGATGGACTACATTAAAATACTATGTACCTTTTTCAATCCTCAATTTGATGCAAAAAATAGGAAGTTAGTGTAGTAGATAATTTTATTCCCATTATTCTTCTAAATTTATAGATACAACTCGCATCCATGCAGTGCTAAGAAGGTATTTCACAAATACTCTTGAAAAGGTGCAACTCATAAAATAGATCTCTGAAGCTGACAGAAGCTTAATGCATACACAGTGTTTAAAACACTTTGAACAATCCCAGTTATAATCCCCTCTTTCTTACTAACACCTCAATGCACACAGACTTTTTTGCAGAGATGAAGGATCCTGCTAACAGCCTTGGACTAAGGCTGTAAATAAAGCTATGGGTGTAAGAACGAGGTAACTGAGTGACAGAAGGTGAAAAGAAAAATGTTCACAGATTGTTGCCTGGATTGAGCTCACCAAAAAAAAAAAAAAAAAAAAAAAAAAAAAAGAAGGCAGAAAACAATTTCATTCTAAAGTATCTGTACAGCTCAATTAATCCAAGAAATCTGCTGTCTAACTAACAATAGTTTTCTGCAGTGTTCTTGTTGAATCTACTCTATTGTATAAATTTTTTTTTATTGGTCACTTTTCTCCCAGTGTAGTACTATTTCATTGTAGTTTTGTCCACTATCAGATATTTCTTGCCATACAAAAATTGTGGGTAAAAGCTTGAACTCTAGGTGAGAATACAGGAAAATCCATCATTTGAAGCATTTTGCCTTTAAAAATACAATTATGTGACAGTTACCTCAAAACTTGTGTGAGAAGTTCAGTTGGTATGTCTGCTTGGCTAACCTCCAAGCCTTGTTTTTCCCGGTGAAAAAATCCTGCAAAAATTGCCAGTGCAGGCTATATAGCAGTTAATGAAAAAATGGCATTAGTCTAAGCTGAAAAAAAAAAAAAAAAAAACAACCAAAAAAGAAAAACAAAACCCACCACAACAGAAGGACAAACAGAAGCTCTGGGCTGAGCACCAGAATGGGAATTCTCTCCTTTTACCCTAGCACTTAATCTGCAGAGTTTTTGAAGTCTTAAGTGTCAGGATATGAGTCCTAGACAAAACTCCTCAGTTCTACAGAGTTTCAAAGATCATTTTCCTGGTTGTGACAGAGGAAGAAAGAGATGAGGGAAAAAAACAAACAAACAAACCAAGGGGATAAATTATATGGGCTAACGTGACAGGAAAACAGACTTTGATGTCTGTTGGTCTTAGGACCGAGATTAAACTAGTATTTCATACTCATATTCACAGAGGCTTCATCTACTTTAATTACTGTATACTTAGCAATTGCATCTGACTTCACAGCTACATTCACATCAGCCATTCCCAGTACTGTGCACCACCATGGCAGGGAGCGAGTTCTCTTTCTAGGCATTACACCGACACATCGTCAGAGAGGAATTAAAAGGTCTCTGGGCTGACTCATGGCCTGGGTGTAATGGAAGCAGAACCACTGAGTGGTGGAGCAGTCTTCTTACTGCCAATCCAGAAGATTTACATATATCTTTACATAAAAATATCCCAGTGGGAATCCAGAGCTAGGTCTAACGACTTCAAGTGAAAATAAAGAAAGCTGTTACGTTCAGACCATTATTGTTCATGCTGCTTTGTGAATTTATTTCTTTAAATTTTCCACTTGTGCCCCTGCCAAGAGAGATCTATTAGACAGAAAGCAGCAAGAGTAAAACTTTATAATTTTGTTTCAAACTATAAAATAATTTACATCACATATTTTACTTACTTTTGTCTTTTTTTTTTTTTTTTTTTTTTGAAACCACAAACATTCCAGCATCACACTGTAGGAATAAGAATAACAATAGAAAGCATAACCTTTTGCATAGTATTAAATGAACAGACAGAGTAAGTTCTTTATTTACAATTATTGTCTAGATAAAAAAATTCATAAAAACAGATGAATGAACATATATTAATAACCCCTAGTGGGATGGATTGCCAATGTACCACTGTATTGTTGTCCACAAATCTCATGCTGCTAAGTACAGTATGTAGAGAGCGAGCATTTATATATTGCAGGGAATTTTAACAAACTGATCATTTTGGTTTTTGATCCATTGTTCCCATCACAGAGAGGTCAAGCAACAAAAGAAAGGAACTGTGATGCACGACTGTAGTTGAAAGGTCATAGCTATTCTGCTTTAAAAAAAAAAAAGTCTATCATTTATCATATACATAAAGCACAGTCTCTGCTCACAAAAGCCCAAGTTTTCTATGCATCTCAGTTTATATATGTTTTACTATATATACACAAAATGCAGTGTTCATTTTCTTAACAGTTTTCAAGTCTGAAAATGGTACCTTTGGGAGGGGTACTCCTACAGGAAAATTTAAAAAATAATGAAACCAAGAAAAAATATGAAAGATGTTTGAAAATAAAAAGGCAAACAGTCAGTGTTAAGATGCTGAAAATAAATTGTTCCAGTATTAATAGCTTCTGTAGATGTTCAAGTCCAAAGCTAGAGGCTTCCCTGTAAATAGATAACACTTTTTTCTTCTGAATATGATATCCCAAATAGGCCATAGAAACCCAATACATGTTATACAAAGGTTAATCACCATATTTACAAAGCAAAGAACATCCTGACTGAGTTTCAATCACTTTGTTGCTAGGAGTTAGCTAAAATAATTAAGTTTTCATGCTAGCTTTTTACTGTTAAGAACCTAGTCACACTATCTGTTGAAAAACGAGTTGTATCTGCCTTCAGAGACCTGTTCTGGTGGCGAGTGACAAGGTTGGATCAGATAGCAAATTAATAGTGAGCCAAAAACATTCAAGCTTCTACACTGAAGTCTGGAAGCTGGCAATTCAAGCTGATTAGAGCTTTACCTGGCTGAATAGTCTTGATGCACCCTGAAAACATCTCAAATCAGTTCAGTCTGCAGTTTGGCCATGAGTCTAATCTTGTTTTGCTGAGTTCTGGCTTGGTTTAGTTCCCGTGACTGCAGAGATGCACCACTTTATGAGCCAACTTTAAGACAACCAGTAAGACCTTAACAAAGCAATTTATCAAGCTAGTTTGAGAGTGCTTTTCAACACATGTGGCATAATCAGTTGTGAAATTCAAAATGTCTTTTGCACTGTACAATTATGGAAAAGATCATATGCTGAAAAGTCTCCCAAGCAAACTTTATATTAAATACAAAAATTATTTATGAAAAATCTGTGATCCACAAAGTGCTTAGCATTCAAGTGGCTGACATAGCATTTATATAAGCTCATAAATTTTCAGTTATCAGGGCTGTTACCACTTTGAAAAATATCTTTCACCCTCCATACTGCAGGTTTTCAAAATAGCTTTCTTTGTAGAAAGCTCAAGGTAAAATAGTGTATTACTGTGTTACAGTATACCTTGTGACTACAGGAAGACAAAGCTTGGCTTACAAAAAAGAGAAAAAAAAAAAGCAGCACACAAAACACATCACAATATACAATTAATAAAGTTTCATTCAGACCTAATAGCACAGAAATTATATTCTTCTTTAAAAAAAAATCAAAGCAACAACCTACAGTAATTTTCATCCAAAATTCAAACAGCCCATACTTTGCAAGTAATATGGAAATAAATGCCTAAATTACTAATTGAAAAGGATTAACACAATATATCACAATATTTCAACATTAGCTTTATCTCCATATAGACAAACCAAATATAACTTATTTTAACTTATATTTATAAACTCAACTCTGTTTCATATAGTATCTCTTTAAAATAATTTTTGGAAGCCGTTGCCATATGTTTAGAGAATGAAATAGCCTCCATTACTTAATGTTGCACCAAAACAAATTCAAGCAGATTATCAGAGGGGGAAAAAATGGAAAAAAAAAAAAAAAGAAAGAACCTGATCATTTTGATTTTTATTTGAAACAAAGGAAGCCTGTTTTACCTCCCTGTATATAGGATCACAATGCTACATCCAATGTGTTATATTTTGGCTCTTTTTGTTATTTACTAGCAGTATCTACATTATTTAACAAAAAACAAAAATCAGGCAGAAATCAGAACACAGTTGTAATAAAATATCCAGGGTGCGATATTACAGACATTTTCAATGAGCTGAGCTGAGCCATTTTTATACTACTTCGGCAGGAAGTGCTTTCTTAACCCTACAAATAGTTAAGGATATTATCTACAGGTTTGTAAACAAATTACATTCTTTTTTAGGACATAAATAAGTTAAAATAGTCAGAGCAATTTGAGCAGAAACAAGGCAACATGCCAACAAAGAAACTTTATATATATATAACTATATATATATAGATAGATATATACATATATATAATTAATTATGTATATACTTATATGTATATATCTCTATATATAGTCTCATAAATGTTTAAGTTCCTCTGTCCAACTGGTGCAAATCTACTGTGCAAGATAAGCTTTGCAACTTCAAAAAAGTTATTTAAATTAATCTATACAATTGAGTCCATGCCACACAAGCATTTCAAAAAACTCACAGACCAGTGAATTGGATAAATAGCCTCAGAAAGAAGTCCTCTGCAGTTCCTGCTTAAAGAGGAAAAAAAAAAAAGAAAAAGAAAAAGAAACAAACAAACAAAAAAAAAATAGAAAGAAAGAAGGAAGGGCCAGAAGTGTACAGTACATTCATGCAGGAGGATTTTTTTGTGTTTTTTGAAAGGGAACAAGGGGGGGGGGGGAGTATGTAAATCAGCCATTCATTCTTTCCCCAAAACCATTGTGATCAACAATTCATTCACTTGTCTTAGAGTGAATAAGAGTTCAAACAGCTTTTCAGCCAGCAATGTTTTTAATATATATATTTATATATTTCGGTTGCTGTGGGTTTTTTTTATTTTGTGTTTTGTTTGTTTGTTTGTTTTTTAATTTTTTTTTTAGTGACCTTTTCAGCTAAAGTGATGTCTCCAGGCTATGTATTGGGCTTCCTGGACTAGAAGAGGTAGCTGATTTACTTGTATCAGTTGTAAGATTTATTCCACTGTCGATAGCACTGTTGTTCTTGTTCAGCGAAGACGGTGGACTTGAGTTTTTCTTGAGAGCAGGGTCTTCTTCTAGGTCTGTATCATCAATGAGTGGGATGTGGGGCTGGGAATCTTCTATCCTAAATTCAGGATGAGTCATAAAGTTGTGAATAGAGGTTCTAGATTCTGGTTTTTCTAAACCTTCATAGAGAGAGCTACGGAATGCCTTCACGACGCGGATCTGGGGGAAGAAAAGGAAAGACGTGTCAGGGGCAGCACCTTCAAAAGACAATACTGTGTTAAAGAATACTTTGTGAAGAATGTAGCGTATGGTTAGGGCAGTGCAGGCAGCTGAAGTCCATAGTCTCTGGATGTTATATGCATAAACGAGTGGCTCAGTTATGTGCATTTTGAATATCTGTATCAACTGCAATATTAAAATAAATCAAGTTTAAAGCCATCAAAGAACTGATGGGAAGTACTGGTTAAAGAAAGCGAACGTCCACTCGTGTGGTACATCCCTAGTAAAAGACAAGCCATGTTAATTGTAATGCAAATGTCAAACCATGCATGTTGATAGTTTTGCAGTGAGTAAGTAGGAAGGCTTTTTTAATTAAAAAAGTCTCTTTTTTATCGTTAAAAAAACCCAAAACATTACACATAACATATCACACTTCACAAACAGAAAAGCACAGAACACAGACACAGTTGGATGGGTACGTATGAGACACACACAGGAGCCAAGTGTAAAAACTATAAGTAATATCAATGTTTTAAAGCAAAATCTAAATGAACGCAGCCAAGAGCACAAAAAGCCAAGCAGACAAAGTACTAAGCATAATCATGCTACCACAGGGGGGGAAAAAAAAAAAATAAAAAAAAATCACAGTTACCACATGAACAAAGATAAATTGCACACAACAACTACACTTGGAAGCCTGGATAATGTGAACATAGTATCGTTGAACCAACTTTTATTTTTCCTTCATGCATATGTGAGGTAAACACTCGAGTATAGACCCACTGTTCTAGCCATTTAAGTTGTTAATATAGAAAACATGTAATAAAATAATGTATTGATTGTTGGGTTGAATTGAATGACATTGTTAAACAGCAAGCTTTTTCATTTTCTGTGTCTCAGTTGTAAAACTGTAAAGTTAAATGCTGAATGTGACACAATTTATGCCATATATGCAGTCTTTCAACTAGGTCAGCTGACTTCTGCCAGGGTCAATCTATTGTCATGAACCACCTGACAGTAAGAACAGAGGTGAAAATAGACTCCAAGACTCAACCCCTTAGACTGTTGGGGACAGGGCAAACTGGTTTCCCAGTAAGATAGGGGAGGAACAAAGTGAGGAGCATTGTGGAGCAGGAACACTAAGTCCCCTGTGGATGGGCAAAGGGAGGGATGCTGTCTATATCCCAGTAACCTACCAGTTCTGAAAAGAAGCGAAGGTTTGTGCTGGTTTACTGCTGAAAAAAACATAACTTTTTGGAAGGGGGTGAGGGGGCAGAGAGGAAAAAACAGAATGGCAAAACGTGATCTGTTGGCAAATGTTTTATGACTAAGTATGGGTTCTATCCTTCTACTTCCATGTAGTCCATGAGCAAATTTTTGGCACTTCTTAAAGGGGAGACCAAAACAAAGGCAGAGGCAGGAAAGGTGCAAGCAGGCATTGTAAAAGCTTCTCCACACAGATTTGAAATGGCTTGGTGGTTGGCATGTGTATCTTTTCACATGTTAATATGCTGCACATTATTGATTGGCCTAATCACTACTTTGTAAAGCTTTAATTCCTCTTTTAACTGGCAGACTGCATTTTAGTCATGGCACAGGGTCACAGTGTTAGAGCTGTGGGATCTAGCTGACCCTGTGGCTGGAGTTATTCAAGTTGTACAGATTTCAGCAAGTTTCAGAAAGAGGCTGACTTGTTTCTTTGACCTTTGTTTACATTCTCTAAATTTGGATATTTGTCACCTTCAAAAATCTTAAAGTCAGTCACTCCATCTTCATATACATGGCCTTTGGTCAGTCCAGATACTCTTCCTTTTCTTTATACATACATCTGGTAATGGCAGGGCACAGTACAAAAAGTAGCTGATGTGACTGCTTACACTCAAAATAAGAGGACAGAATGGGACAGAACAGCTTGTCCAGATCTTGGGGCACTAGAAGTTGGCAGACATGCAAGCCAGGAGGAAGATAAGAATACATTTTACACACTGCAAATCACCTAGTGCACCTAACACCTCTCTGACACAGCACTTGCCATTATAAACCAGGGTTTTATGAGAGCTGAATCTCTTGGAGTTGTGCTGTGCTATGTGATGGTTCTGTATAGCAAACAGAGTGGGATAAGAGATTCATTTGCATTACTAAAGATAGGATTGGAACTCATGGAGAGGAGGTAACACACTAATTCCCTCATTATCTATGCCTTTCTAGCTTGTATTTTGAAGTGCAAAGTAATTAGTCTAAACAATGAAAAACATACTCTGTTTCATCAAGCTAATCTTAAAAACATGTTACTATATTGTCCTATTTTGAATTGGGAAACTTTCTGTAACATGATTACTTTATGTGATGGGCTGGTATGGTGGTGTTTTCTGCAAAGCTATCTATTATTTCTGCTATCTAAATTAAAATAAGTTATTTCATACAGCTGCAGCTGTCTGCTTTATCTTGTCAACTAACAAAATAATTTCATTCTCTTGAATACAGCCACTTCTTTAGAGATTTTGGTTTTATTTGCCAGCTGAATTCTTTTTAATATAGGTTAAGTAAATTTTTACTTAAATGAAAAGGTTTGCAATTTGATACTATACTTGAACAGATCCTGCAAAATCCAGTGAAAGTAAAGCTTTTCTTCAGGTCATACAAACTGTAATTAAGCCTCTTCAGGTTAGCAAGGGCAGAACTGATTTCAATTTATGAAGTTCAAAGTTCCATAGCAGGGAAAGCATCTAATTTGCATTTAAAACTAAGCTTTAGTCTGTCTAACTGGGTGACTAATATATTCCACTGCTGAGGGAAAGCTATAGATTTAGGTTGCATTTAAGCACCTGTTATGAAAACCTGCCTGCCACAACCTGAATTTGGTACCCTGCAGTGTCTGCTTAAACTAATGAGCCACTGAAAGAAAACACTACACTAACATCTTCTGCTTAGACATGTTTACACAACAATCTGAAGATATTGCAAAATGTACGATCAGCCAGCAGTTGTACCATTTTCTGTGAAGATCTGTGACAAAGTATTGGCATGGACTGTTCAAGTCTTGCAAGAACATTTAGATGTTACTAGAATAGCTTCTACTTGTTCATAGTGATTTTTACTGGAAATATGAGCATAGAACTAGTTCAGATCAAGGAGTTAATCTTCTAAATACAATAGTAATGTAAGAGCCAAACTCAGACAAATCTCTAAAGCTAATACATAAAGGTAGCTTTCTAATAAGTACTCTTCACTAAATAGCTATAGAAAACTACCTTATTAAAAAAAAAAAAAAAAAGAAAAAAGAAAAAAAATCTCTACAGACATGTAAGTTTCCCATTAGTTTTCCACTTAAAGAGAAACTGCCTCCCCACCTTTAAATTTTGCATATTTAACTTGGCATCTAGAAGAAAACTGTTATTTTTTTTAGTGTCACACCTCATTCAGTGACAGAATTTCTGCATTACAATATAATTCAAAATATTGTTCACAGTCTGTCTCACAGTGTATCAAATTACTGCTTACAGGAACAAAACTTGCTTCTTTCATTATATTAGTGGAAACAAAGGTAGAGGGTTCATTGGCCACAAAGGTGACATTTTTATTTCTATATAATACTATTATTGTATTTAAACTAAGAACTGAAAAAAATATGATTTACCCAGAATTACACATCCCAACAGCAACATATTCTTTTAATACATGCTTAAGGTCAAGATTTGAAGTAATATCTGGTGTAAAGAGGTTTAGGGGCTCTGATGAAACAAAGCTCACATTACTTTTTTGAAGATAAAATAAAGCAGATGAACTTCATATAATGTTGTTATGGTTGTACAGCATGTAAAAGCAGGGACATACCCATGATGGATAGAACCTAGAAAGTGTTGGTTTGTTATGAACTATGCAGAGTTCATGTAATGAGATTTTTTATGATACTGACAATGCCAAGGGAAGACAAACAGTGTGATACAGCTCCCTTTTCTCACAGTAATGGAGACAACAGAAAAAAATGAACTGCTTTTAAACAAAAGACTGTGGGGACAACACTTCAGGACATTTTTGACATTGCTATAAGTTTCCACTTCTTTCTTCTCTGTAGCTGTAATAGAAAAAACTCTTCAGTTTCATCCCACCTTGAAAGTCAGATTTATTATACTGCACCAGGCAATAAAAATAAAAGAAATAGAATTTTAGATACTACAATTTTTTCCCATCAGAAGAAAAAGATAAAGTTCAAAATCCCACTCCTAAGTGCAACAATCTAGGCAAAACACAGAAGGCCTGTTAAGTATCAACAGATGTATTATGGTTGGTAGTGTGTGGGCTTATACTCGAATGTTTACCTGGCTTCATATAAGCCAAGTATCTTGAGTTTGGTTCACATTCATTTCAGGCTCAAGGTTAAAGACTCACAACCTCTTTTTATTTCACTCTCTCCTGCTGAACCCTTTTGTCCAATGTTCTCTAGCCCTCTGGGAAAACAAACACATTTAATATTCAGACAGTAGAGAGTAGGGCACTGCAAAAGCAAATAAATTCAATACTGAAAGATCAGTAAGGTGATTAGTATAAAATTGTAAACAAGAGGTCAATTTTGCAAAGAGATGCCAACTCTTATGTGTAATTGATACTATTCTATATCAAGACTATAGCTATACAAAAGTAAATGAGTTTGGTCAAGTACTAATGCATGTAAAGCATTGAAATACAAGGCATATCTTCAGTATATTTGTTTTACTTTATTTTTGAATCCTCCCAGTTCTAGGTGAGTAGCATCAGATTAGGTATCCACAGGAGGAGATATTGCATGTACTGGAGTCACCTGTACATGTTGTGGCTAGTGTGTTCTCGATTGTATGATGCAGAAGTTGAGAAAAATTAAAGATAAAATAAGAACCTCAGTACACTTTAGAAAATATTATAATTTCTAGGTTTCTACTTTAAGGAGTGAAACAGACACGTAACATTATCTGTGCTACTCTCTTTCTACATAAATATGCAGTAAATCCAGTAAGTGCTGCTGAAAAGTCAAACATGCAGCAAGAGGAAAATAAAATACCTACATATTCTGTGAAATCCTCAGGCCTGATTCACATTTCACAAAAGGTTCACCTGGCTATTATTCCACTGAATTTTAGAGCATGAGATGAGAACCATTTGCAGGGCTTCCCCTTTCCATAGAGTATCTCTTTTATTATAGGATTGCTGCTTTGCAATTATGGAGTCTGACATTTTTGTATCAGATTTGGCAAAATTTAAATATCTTATATAACCCTTTGAAAGAATGCATTTCTGTGTTAGGAGTCTAAACCCTCTTGCCATGCTGTATTTCCCGTTGAGGACTTGGGTTTATATTTAGACTTTAAACCTAGTTCATTACCCTACAGGGAAGATACACAGAAGTTGATCTTAATCTCGCGTATCCCAGCAGGATTGCAAAATCTTGGTTCTAACCTGTGGGAACAGCTAAGCTTTAGTACAGTATCTCTGTCTCTAGTTTAATGATGTCCCTAAATGATGCAACTTTTAGAAACATAATTTTTGAGGTGGACTTTAAGTTCTCCTTGTTCCATTTCCTCATGTGATAGTTATACCATGTTGCCATGGAAAGCAACTGACACTTTCACTAAGGCTGGTATGCCCACTAGACTTGGTCTGTGATTTGAATATAGATCAATATTAGCCAGCAATCTTTGCCTCAACATTTATTAAAATAGGAGGTTGCTTTTTGTTTTAAAGAAATTTCTTCCCATTTTTCTTCATGAGAAAATCTGATCCAGACTTAAGATTTTATTTTAAATTTTAGTTGTAAAGTCTGCCCAACTGAATGATGATTACATTTACAAGAAACTAAATAAGAAATATAGAAAAGCAAAAGCTGCAGGAACAGTAAATAATTTTTCTTGATACAAAAGTATCTCATTTGCATACACAACAGATTACAAATAGCTAAACTAATCTCTCTCTTATCTATTAGTAAATAGACCATAATACACACTAGAATTAAACTTGATGAATGTCCTACATTTGACACAATTTGAAGATGCTTATGCTCCTGTGCCACTCTTAGGCAAATGTTGCATGTGTAAAGCTTCTACCTATAAATAACAGTTTCTCTGAACCTCTGAAAAATTTCAATTATTTTTTAATTAAAGGGAAAATGAAAAAAGTGTCTTTCCATGCACCTTAGCCCCACTTTTGAAGGTTGTAGCACTCTCAAAAAAGGGAACCAGAGCAAACACAGAGCCTTAAAGGTGCTATGCTCTGCTTTTGCTTGAAAACACTTTGTAAAAGCCAAACAAACAAACCCCCCAAAACTTCAGAGATCAGAATGATGGGCAAATACTTCTGAGAGTATTTTGTAATTCCTCGGTAAGATTTTACCTGACTGCTATAAAATTTGGAGTCATCACAAGAGGTTGGTTTGAGGCTGCTGTTGCTAAAGCTATTATAATAAAAAGTTTTGATTCAATGAAATACTCACTTCTGAAAATGACAGACCTCAACAGAACAAAGAAAAAGGAACTTGCAAATACAGAAACTACAGCAGATCTAGAAGGTTATCTTTTGGTGGAGTTTGGTTTTGTTTGTTTGTTGTTATCCCAATGTTTCCTGCACTTTACAATATTTTTTAATGGTAACCTTTTACAAAAGAAAGGAGGGTTTTTTCCTAAGGGACCTGCAGTTTCTGTCTGCTTCTTCTTAGGACTGTATTAACCATATATGAGAATGAGAGGAATGAGGAAGAGCAAGTACAAAGGAATATTAAATGTGCATCTTTCTTTGAAAATTTGAAACTATGTTCTTTAGAAGGGGCTACCTACTGACAATATAAACATCTGAGAACGAGATATAAACAGATTAGGATAGAGAATAACTTGTTTACTTTGTGTACAGTTAGATCTACTCATCCTCTACCTAATTAAACAATAAAGTAGCAAAGGCTTTAAGCATATACTTAATTTTAAGCACAAGCTAACATTTTTTGTTACTCATTCTGAGCTTCAAAGGTAAAAAAGGTGCTGCATTTCCTCAATTAATCTAATTTTCCTTTCCTAAAATAAACCACAAAAAGAAATGCATATAAAATGCATGTCCACCTAGGCTGGTAGGGGATAGGCTGGTATCTAAAACCACTTTTAACTGTAGTGCAACAGCTTTCCAGTGACAGAATATTGTGTGTGTATTTGTGTATCTGTGTTCACAACACAATAAAGCCTAAGTGGCTGAGACCATAATAGCATACAGAGCATTATTCTTCTCATATCTTCATTTTCTGTAGCTTAAATGTGTGCATAGTAAATATGTATGGCTAGTTTCCATTTTTAAAAATGTTCTACATTTATCAGAGTATATAAAAAGCCAGGTTACAATTTGCAAAAATTTTCACTATGTGTATTTGAAGCCGCAATGTTTTTCAAAAGAGGTAAGAGACTCCTAATATTGACCTGTTTGTTAGCAATTTAGGCTGACATCCAGAAATTTGTAATTAGTATCAACAAAAACATTGTGACAACTATAAAGTATCAGCATATCTAGGTAAACTTTAGTGCTGTAGTAAATATTCCTTTGTAGAAATTGCTTTTAATTAAGGTATTCTACAATCCTATGAAAGATATGAATACGCCATTGTTTATGGATAGCTGAAAATTTCAGCTAACAATTTGCTAATCTGTGTCACAAGGTACTACAGATGTGGCTGCATTTGACAGGCAGATTTCTTTTTAAGCATGCACTAACCTTTAAATCAAACATTAATCTGCTCCAAAATACTAGAAAAAAAGAGTTTTTTTTAAAAATTCTAAAACGTTATCATAAATCTGCAGAAGAAATCTCTCAGATTGGTGAGGTGTCATAATGAACTATACATTAAAAAACTATATAGTTAGTAAAGAACTCCATAAATGCTCTGTTATATTAGACTTACATATTCTTATTGATAAAGCATCATGGGATTCTTGTATTTTTTTATTAAGTATTGATATCAGAATCTCTGCATTTTGGGCACTCAAAATGACACCTGAAATATCTTGATTGTTGCAACATGTTGACCATCATTCTCTGAAAATAATCCTTCCTGACAATATCTCATTGTACCCTTTCAAGAAACAGACCCTTTTGCCTTTGCTATACCATTAAAGATTTCCCTTGATACTCCTCATAATATATCTACATATGCAATATTTCTAAGATTCATGAGAAAGTTACAAAATCAATTAACCTCTTATGCCCTCCCACCCCATAGGAAGAAGGATTAGGAAGGTTTTTCCAGGTTCTGGAAGATGAATAACCAACTGTAAATACCCAATCTAAAAACAATCCACCCCACCCCCCCCCCCCACTGTTATTCATCAGGTTTGTGCCACTGTAATAATAAATCAAAACTTCCCTTAGGGGTTGTAATTTGAAGCACACACTGGTTTGATACTAAACAGACATTATATTGTAGTAATAAAATACTAACAGTCCAGAATAACCACTTTAAAAAGCCCAAACTTTAATTGTCCTCTGTAATGGAGATTGTATCTCTGGGTAGCTTAACAAATCAATTGTACAGTTTTTATGTCACTGAATAAATGTGGCTATAGCTGATGAAGCTATTTTCCAAATAAAAAGAGACATTAAAGACTGTAGCAATTATGTGTTCTATTAATTAACTTTAGCTCATAACCCAGCAAGGCCTTTGTCAAGACACAACACCATTCAATTCGTAGTTGTTTTGCTGCAATGGAGAGAAGAAGGGAAGATAAATGGTGTGTTTTACTTATATTAGCTCTCTCCTTCCACATTGCTGGCTACAGGATGTTATTGAAACATTCACCAGAGCAGAGTGAGTTGCTTGCTATTATGGGAAATCATTCCATGGATGAAATGCTGATTTGTGTGGGTTTTATGTCCTGATCAGTGTGGAAATTAGGGAACTTGGGCACTGAGTTCTCAGGGGCAAGTTACAGAGCACACAGCTCAGTGACTTCACTTCTCTTGATCGTGCTGCTGCCCTGAAACGGCGCTGTTGGAGTAAGGGGTACAGGCTAAACTTCCCATGAAAAGAGAGGAAGGTATAAATTTTCTCCAAGCAGCAACTGCCAAAGCTGGAAACTTGATGGTTCTTTGGGTTCCTGTTAAAGGTAAGGTTGTTCCATTGATTTTTCATTCCAACAGAGTTTCTAGTGCATGTCTAGATGCTTGATGTTCAAATACTGAGGGGGCTGCCCTTAAACTGAATGGAAAGGTCAAGCTTCCTTTTTTCCTGCAGGAGTTCTGGAATTTTGTTTTATTCTGTTGTCTGCCTTGTCTCTGTCTGCTTTCCTCCTCTCTGCTGGTGATACAGACAGGGCTGGCTTCTTGTCTGTTTGGCCAACTTTTCACTAAAACTTGCCTATGAAATATATTGCATGATTTTGTAAAGTGAAAAGCTCACAAACTGAGGTCTATACATTTAAATATTTGTTTAGTGCTGGCAATGCTGTAAACCAAAACAGCTACTTACAGTGTTGAAAAAATAAAAATTTGAAAACAAAGGTAGATTTGTTAAAAGTCTTCTTGAGCAACTGGGATTTTACTATTAGTGAAGCAACCCTTTCTTATTAGCCACTTCAAAGTTTTAATTCACTACCTCTTCAGTAGATGCTTTACTTGCATCTAAAAGAAAGCTGTGCCAGGATTTCAGTGTTTAGAAACCTACTTCTTTGAACACAAATATTTCTTATCACATTTATTTTGCTATTTCAACACTGTCCTTAAACTTTTCTAGCTCCTTCCTTCCTCAATGCTTACCTCCCAGTGAATTTAGAGATAACAAATCTGATTTCACTTTTCATGTAAACCTTAATCCCTTGGCCTTGCACAATAAAGTAGATTCTCTATTGCCTTGTTTCTTGTACCTCTACTAGAGTACCTCTTTCTTGGGCATGAGTGGCCTGTATTACACACACTCCTCCAGATGGAATGATCTTTTATCTGACATGCTATACTGCTTAATATATTTGTTGAGTTATTTAAAGTACCTATTTTATAAGAAGTAGAAAATATATCCAATGAGATTGAGAAAACATGACACATAAACCTCAAACAAAATCAGAATCTCCATACACTGGATTAAAAAAAAACCCAAAACCCTAGAAATTTGTGTCCTAACAGTAAGTTACCAAAACTCGCAATGAATCATAAAGAGTATCTACTGTACACAAAGTAATCATGTTATGTGCTCCCGGGCACATGTAAACTAATAAACATAACAGGACAAAATGGGAAAGGGCAAAGTAGCTTAGTCTCATATGACTGCTACATAAGTTGGCATCTCTGTAGGTCTGATGCATTAAGAATACACACTCACGCCCAGCCGCCGCAGCAGATGTGCTGGTAGGAGAGGAAAGAGCATTGGATAACGATACGTGACTAGGGCTAGAAATATTGGTTACATCCTGGGTCTGGCTTGTGACGGAGGACTGTCTCCTTAGAGCCCCCTGAAAGGAAGTGCCACTCTTGAAAGTATTGACTACTTCGATCTGTAATGGAGGAAAGAATGAGACAAGTTGCTTAAAGTATGGATACAGTTGCATAACTGACAGGAATAATAATGAAAAACAATAAATCAACCGTGCACACAGTTTTACTTCCACTGAAATAAATACTTTTAAGTGTTTCTTTCAATGTTTTTAGATATGAAATGATCCAAATTTTCTACCTGGATAAAATGAAACAGCTCTGTAGGAGGCAGCAGAGCTGCATCAGTTTAAACAACTAGATTTGAAATAACAATCTTTAGAACTTAAACCATTTTATTTATATGTAAATAAAGTACATAAAACTGGAATATTTGATATAACTAATCTCCATTTTTTTCCAACTGAAAATAAAATTACTTTGCTATTGCTCTCTAGATGTTCTTACAGAGGGAGAAAAATTTAGTCACTTAATTGTAATTTGTGGAGGACAGGGACAACACCCAACCAGACCAAAAAACCTTAAAAATAATCAATTTTGCCTACAACAGGGTTGTCAGTATACTAGCTGGATGAAAGAGAAAATGTTCTGATATTTTATTTGATGTTCTATAATGAAAGTTTGGACAAATTAAGCATAATGATAATGGATATTGGTCTTTTATAACTACAGATTAAAAAAGATTAATATTTTATCTTTATATAGAGCACTTAAAATCACACAAAGTTACATGGAACTGGATTGACTATTGCAGCAAACAACATTACAATTGTCTACTTGTTATTTTCATATAGTGTATTGTATGCACTGTTTGATATATCCATCCTGAATAAGCTTCCTGAATGCTTTATTTATCACCACAGCAGATGAGTTAGAAAGAGATCCGAGTATCTCAAGGCATTCTTTGTCACCAGTATAACCCAATAAAAAGCAGGTTATGTGTACAAATGTAAAACCAAGGATTTCCAGTAGGTAATATACAGTACAAATCCCTATGCACCAAAACATCCTCTCTCTTACATTAGTACAACCACAACATGACAAAGCAGAAGTAATAGTACTATCAATTAGAAGAATTTAACCAAGTATTTATTTGAAGTTACCCACTGGTACCAGATTTGTATCTGGTAACTCAGATTTCTGAAGATACACACCCTAGAAAGTAGCTGGGAGAAGGTAAAGTGGTATATTTATCAACTAAAACAGCACAAATCTTGGTGCAAGACCTCCTAACCTTTCCAAGTTGAAAGCAATATAATAAACTGGCTGACATTTTCTGCTGTGATCAGTCTTAAAATAAACAAATTCATATGGCTTCATCTTTAACAGTATGGATGTATCCCCTCCTATAAGCTTATTTTTGGACATAATTGGTTTTTTTTTTTTCTGCATGTATTTATGGGAATAATCATATCACAGCCAGCTGTAAAACGGATCAAAGGTTACTGCTGTAAAATTATCACACTGAGCTTTTACTATACAAACATGAAGCAGCTGATTTGTTCACTGACTCACTGTTTGAGAGTCCTGTTTACAACATCCATTTAAATGTGCACACTAATAGATGTACAGTCTTAACTGGTTATCACAACATTGTACTGCTTCGCTCTCAGTGTTTTCTGCAGCGGACTTATTTTGAATTACATCTCCCATACAAATATCACAGTAAAAAAATACAATATGAGGTGCATTAGTATATGGAATAGGAGTACAAGTGAATTGTTAGCTAAGGTTCACGTTGGCATCTAGAAAAAACAGCGCTCAACCCATTGGTTATACATGGTGGAATATTAAATACTCACCTGAAATGTTCAGTGTACAAAAGTAGAATTAAATACAGATCTAACCCAGGTGAAAGAGCACTCTTCAAAAGAGAACATTCAAAAAAAGATTTTAAATGCTCTCACTGAGAGCATGAAGTGTGTATCACTGTGGAAGTCACAAATGCTAAATCATAAGCCAAAGGGCATTTCCAGATGTACAAATGTCTTCCTAACAATCTGAAAGACCTAGTGTAAGAGTGAAAAGATAAGTGAAGATCTGTATTTAACAGTTTCTCTAGAGAAAAAGAATTGCAGGTGTGTAATTTACTCATTCTCCTGAAGTAAATAGAGATCTTCATGGATATGATTCACAAGGGAAAGATGACAACCTTTTCAGAATCTTAAAAGCTGAGCATACATGGCTGTGTTCTGCCTAAAGCCAAGAAAGAAGATAAGACCTTGTCCCAGAAGTTGATCTTCCAAAACCAAAATGCAGCAAAGAAGAAAGAGTTCACAGAAATAAATAAATAATGCATTTTATATTAAGATGTCATTTTTAAAAACAAAAGAATAATTTAGAACAACTCGAAGTTGCTAAAAAGGAGAAGGTAAATGATAAGCCATGAATCATGAAAAGTTTGAAATAGTTCCAACCCAATATAAGATGCAGCCATGTTTTGATTATGGGCCTTCAGGCAGAGGAAAAAATACTGTCCTACATATGAAGCTTATTTGTAAGGTTAGAATTTTTCACCTCTCTCATTTTTTCTGTATATTCTATACTCTAGAAGAGCCATATTTCTGAGGTCTGCACAGCTAATAACACTATCAGTAATTAGCAGTTAAAATAAAAGATCCTTTATACTAATAGAATAGTCCTGGCAGAAGAAACATTTTTCTGATTAACACAGAACAGATTTTCAGCAAGCGTTTCTGTTTCCATTAATATTAACAGGACCCAGATCTCATTCTCATCTCCAGCCAGGATATATTTAATAAACAAATAAGCCAACAAACTTTTCTGCAAGAAATAAAACAGTTTCCACTCCACTTACACTGGGCTAATGCAATGTTTTTTATATTAAAAGCTATATAGAAAGCGATAAAATGAGGCATTAGCTTTTTATCTAACACCAAAGCCACTCACCAGGAGTGACTTTCATTGCGGTAGAGTTTGCCTGGGTTCGAGAGAACTTTTAATGCAGAAAGGAAGGGAAAGAAAATGCAGTACAGCACCTCTGTGCTTTTTTTTTTAGTATCTAAAGAGGAATAATCTTTTCCCAGTAGCAGTTATAAAAGCACCTGTATATTTTTCAGCTTTTGTTTTTATTCTCAATACATGTCTAGACAGTTATTCCCCATCTTAAGTGGATAAAGCAATCCAAATTACAGGACCAATGAAGCAGAGGAGGAAAGAATCAGGACCAGTGTAAAAATATGACGTGTAGCTTGAAAAGTTTTCAAATCTCCACACTTCACAATTTTTCCATACTCAGATGTGAGGTAACAAGAGAAACCTTTCCGTATACAATTAAAAAAGATGCAGTTATATTCTGTCATTGCTCAGAGTATGCATCTTTGCCTAGAGGTGAACTTGCTGCTCTCCAAAGGCTATGAGATCTGCCAATATGGTATATGATCTCTCTGCCTTAAGAATGAAGAATTTGTGAGAACTGCAATGAAGACTTGGGAAAAAAATGATGAAAACTGGCAGAGGTTAAAAAGTCCTGGTTTTTTATGCTATTTGAGACCACCTTTATTTCTTTCTGAAACTTGCCTAACTAGGGTGAGTCATTTGTGAAACTTCCTATGTCAGTGGTCTTCTGAGAGCTGTCCAGTAAGGAAACACTCCTTCATTCAGAGAAGGGGAACATGCACCCAATCCAGAGAAGCCCTACAGTATATCTGTAATACAACAAAATATCTGAAAGAACAGAAGTAACCAGAAAAAGAAAATCAGTAGATAGCCAGTCTCTTTGACTTAACGTGCATTTTTCATACACTTTCTTTAAAGAAAATTCATGTGTGTTTTCATAGAAATATGTCTGACATTTCAGTATGAAGAACTGACAGTGGAAATCCTTTCTCTGGTGTCTAGGTTGAAACTTCTGTTTTGAGAGAGGGCACAAAAAAAAAAAAAGAAGAAGAAAAAAGAAGTCTTTAGTACCATATGGTTTTGTCAATTTGGGTGCATTTTTTTTTTAGATCGTTGTAAGGGAGATGTGTCAATTATCTGAAAAAGACCCAAATCTATCCTAGGTTCTTTATAACTACTTTAGGAATGAACGCTTTTGTTGAGTGCCGTGGCTATTTGTCCAGTGATGACTGAATAGAAAGTAAGCAAAAATAGAGATAATCTAACATACAGCACAAGCATATGATAGTGAAAATGGGTCATGTTAGGATTTGAATGATCAATCTATATCATATCCCAACTGGATATATTCCTGTGTGTCCTGCCCTAGGTGATCCTGCTCTGTCAGGAAGGTTGGACTCAATGATCTCCAGAGGTCACTTCCAACCTCTGCAATTCTATGATTCTATGAATCTAGTTGTAAGAGTCTAGAGTTTATTCCTAATCTTACTGTCATCTTCTTATATATACAAAGTGAGGGGATGCTCTACCTTCTTCTTCCGCATCTCCAGAAGTGCATTAGACATCAGAGGATTCTTGCAAATCCTCCAGCTCCCCAAGGATGCTACAGACATCCTCATCTTCTTCCATCAGATCTTCTTTAGCTGGCTTCCTGAGAAATGTAGTACAAGTGTATGAATTCATTTGGATGGGCCATAACATATAGCTCATCAAAATGTGCTCAGCTCAAGGTCCATTCAACAATGGATCTAACTTGACCTGCACAGAACTTGATCACTCTCCAGTGGACACCTTGGAACTATTTTTGAATCTGTTGGCCCATTTCCTTTTCTCATTATCATTCCACAGATGTGAAATGGATGTTAAAATTAGAGTCACTGAATACACAAAACAAGAGAAAAATCACAGAGGCCTCTTGGCAAGACAGAAACAATACATCCTACTGAAGATATTTCTACAGCTATGAGCAGAAAGGAAACTAAGAAGATGGATGTTAGCAAAGAAATATAATTCAAGTTTATTTTGTTTTAAATATTATAAAAGAATAGTAATTTATCTGTGAATTAAATGGACAAAGATACGCAGAACTAAAAGCTACCTCTCAGAGTAGAAAGTAGAAAGAACTGAAAGGATCTAATTTTGGGTTTTTTTGCACTTGTAGTTGTTTACACTCACCACAACCAGAAAGACATCCTGACAGAAATGCCAACAGACAACACTCCTCCTACAGCCACCAGGAAGAAAAGAATGCACATTTAGAGGTCACCTTCTCATAAATATCACCATTACCTGGGCACCTTTTTGTCACCTTTATACTGTGACAATTTGAATTTTCTCTAATGATGAGTGCTCCTGACTCAATAAAGTCAAGACACACAAACTCAAAGGTGAAGATCCGTATTTAATTACTTGGCACAGAACCTTGGAAATTTACCCAAACCCTTTATCTCTTTAACAGAAGTTTCCACCCTTTTTTTTTTTTTTTGCTGTGTTGAATGCACTAAAGAGACCCAACTGTCCTAGTTTCAGTTAACAGTTTTCCCTCTTTTTTTTTTTTTTTCTAAAATGCATGGCTGCATCTCTTTCTCCGGGAAAAACAAAACAAAACAAAAAACTCAAAACGAACCAAAAAAAAAGTATTGATTTGTAGATGAGAAAAGGGAGAAATATTCATTTATCTTGAATGAAGATAAAAATCATCAT
>JANIJG010001966.1:264126-274551 GCA_024611175.1 Megaceryle torquata | reverse complement strand
ATCTGAGATAAAAATGTTCTTTAAAAAAAAAATAATTCTTAATTGTTCACCTCCTTTTCTTGTAAGCATCATGTAAAATGTTCACATTTGACATGGCAAGTACATAGCTGTCTTTCAGAGCTTCTCTCTTCTGCAAGCTGCCACAAATACCTGATCTTAGCAAGATCAAGTAGAGAGAGCCCTAAGTGCTATAAAACATGCTACTGCACTGCGATGAAAAAAGCAAAATAGTTCAAATAATTTTTTAGCATTGCAAGACAATTGTACTAGATATCCTAATCTGTACCATATTTAGCACCATGAGTCAGTGCAAATATTTAGTATATATTAAAAAATGACACAGATTTTTGTATTTAATATTTTTTTTTAGTAAAAAGGTATTTCTAAGAAATCACCCATACTAGTCAACACATACATTTCAATATAAAATGGATTCTTAAGTCCTTAGTACTATAAATAAATCCAGAATCACATTTCTCATTACCTAATAGGAAGGAAAATTAATTACTTTAAATCATGATTTTTATATATATATGGTAGTACCAGAACAAAAAAGATTATTTTTTAATCAAACGGTACTTTATAGTTTAGACCCAACAATTTTAATTCATTCTGTTATTGCAAGAGTAGCAGCAACAACATATTTTTGACACAATAAACCAGTATATTTTAGAAAGCTTTTTCAAAGTACCACTAATTTATGAGCTGTCATGACTGAATTAGCAATATTCATTCACATTAGCCTCAAAAAAAGTACTCCTATTTTTGTATTTTATAATTTTCTAATGGTTTTGCTTTATCCTTTCTTGCTAGACAGTAACACCTTTGTGCAGTTCATCCCTTTTACTTTTCCATGTGTTCCTCCTATGCAAACACTAAAGCAATTAACAAGTGCCATCGTTAATACACACAAACACTCCGTGGCTTTCCTTATAACATTATTTCACCTTAATCAAAGATTAAGCATTTTTTTTCTAGTCCATGTGGCACCTTGCATATAGCATACCTGAGTTTGGATTCTGTTGAGCCCTCTGAACCAGAGAATTTGTCCACGACGAAGTTCTCTCTCTGCATGATCAATTTCTTCAACATCTTCATTGAGTTCTTCTTCAGGGACCTCCTCCTTCTCAGTGAGCCTCCCTGCCTCCTTTAAAAACTTTAGCCTACTTGTTGGGATGGTTGCAATGACCTAAAATTATAAAAAAGTACTGAAAACATAAGCTTCATTCAATAATAATTGTATAATAATCTGCTAATTACAAAAGAAAACTGAAATTTTAATGAGATCTATAATCTTTCAGGAAAGCTAAAATAAGCATATTCATAATAGTACTTTACACTCACACAACTCCATTTCAGTCCCAAAATACTTAGTTTACTCTGTAAACAACATGATTTACATCCTTAATCCGCGTTGGCAATACACAGCTATGGAGCGAGTTTAAGGCTAAGGGAAATGTCCTTTCTCAGAAAACTAAAAGAAGATACAACTATTTGAATTTAATTATTTAAGGAAAACAGCAAGATTGAGACTTTTGCCATTAGAGTTTGGGGATTTCTAATGACTGATAATAATCTAATGTATGTTAATGAGAGCTGAAAATTAGTTGCATCTCATAAATCTTGTCACTACATTGGTTCATGTATTCAGCTTCCCTTTGTTTTAGAAGTTAAAAGGCTTTTCTCCATATTTACAGAAAATGAGGTTTCTGAATGGTGTGGGTTTGACTGTCTCCCTCTTGGATGTCTTAAAAGGCTTGTTCAGTGTCCTTATTACTAATAAATTCTTACTAACTCAGCCCCTGTTCTTATTCTGCTTGTCCACCAAAGTGGACCTTGGAAGTAATTAATGCTGGAGATGGCTAATAATCTTAAACATTGGCAAATATCATAGTTAGACAATGTTATAGCAATTATTTTAAATACATTTCAGTGTTACCCTCTTAGGCAGTCATTTTTGATTTGTTCTGATTTCTTTTGTCAGCTTGAATAAAAATAGAAGCTATTTAAACAAGACATAACCTGGAATATATTGAACACTTTAGAAACAAAAATATCCTACAAAGTTAACTATTAGATCTATTTAGGAAAAAAATCCAAAACAAACAAACACACAAAAAAATCAAACAACAACAACAAAACCAAACTGCTGCAATTTTCTTTGTCTTTCTTTGTTTTTCTTTGTTTCAGCAGTGAGCAATCATGTCTCTGAAGCCCAAATGTGTGAAAGATGGAGATAGAGCCAGGAAGCTACAGGAAAGCTGGTTAGAATATACCTTACAGTTTGGGAAAACTGGAATGGATATAGTGAAGACATATGAAAAGGCACCAAATATTTTCAGGATGGAAATAAACTGTTGAGTTTCCTGAGAGACCCCTTAAACTTCATAATCCACAACTTTTAATATATTATTTTTAAAGACAGATAAAGGATTGTCATTAAAAAACCCCACAATTTCTACACTACTACAGAAACTTTTCAAAATGCATTTTGGGGTTTCAAAATCAAGATGTAAACCTGGAAAATTAATGAACTGGTGTGACACAAGCAAAGACAGAACAGGAGATAAAAGGTCAGTGCTAGTCATTTAAATACTTACTGAAGGTGCTTCAGCTTCCCAGCTTTCAAAACACTATAATGCCAACACTCTACAGAAAGAAGCTGTTTGCGATTCTTTGGAATCGGAGGAAAGTGATGGTGACGAAGTACTCGCAAGACAGTACACATGGAAACAACTGTATTTGGTAGTTATTTTGTGTGACAGAATGTACCTGTGCTTCACTACCTCTCTCAGACAGACTGATAGATTCTGCTTTAATTATTTTCTTAGGCTATTTACACATCTTTTTGTTTGTTCATTTGTTTTCTATATCTGCAGACACCTGCCCAGTTTAAGTACTGGCAGACTCGATAGACTGGATGTATATTAAGGAACTAAATATTATTCCCAGGAAAATTATCACAGTTTTAAAAACTGATCAGTAATTCTAGAACTGTAACATGAAACATTTTAGAAAGACTGGATTTTCAGAATTATTGAGAGCCATCTTTTAGAAAACTGTTACTCAAAGCATCTCAGAATGTCTTCCCAGAAACTACAACTTAAATCACTTTTAAAAGTGCCAACTTTTAACATCTAAACTTGAAAATCTTGATTGATTCTAGTGGTTCACAAGAACAGTAGGCTCAGGAGACTGATAAAACAAAGCAATAACAAATTTGGTTAGTGCTGAACTAGAATTAGTCACAGTAGGAAGGAAAACGCTGGGAAGGAAGAGAAGTCTTCTAAAGGAAAGGAAGTCTCTCTTGTAGAGCTCCATGAAGAGAGGACATGCCACAGACTATAAAACATGTAAATAATGCCTTTTTTTTTCAGGTGGAGTTTTTCTTTTCTGGTCACTAAATACTGACCACAAGAGAAAGATTCCACACACATGCACGCAGGCCCCCCCCCCATATTTGCTTTATGTAAAAATTGCAGTCTTTTCAGTGATCAAATTGTTCAGGTATTACAATACCAGTTTTAATTTAATAGCTAAGCTCTCGCAATAAAGCTTGAGCAACCATGCCCATCTTTAAATGAAAAGAGATGCTGATATTATATTTAGGTTCCTATGGTTATGTAGTAACCATGTATAATACAATTTAGAATCCAAATAGGATATTGATAAAAGGCTGTGGGAAGTTCTTCATGGCTGAACAGTCTAATAAAAGAGCTACACTTTTTTCTCCCTTCCCTTGCTTTTCTTCCCCCCCCCTCCCAAATTTGGCATTTTCCAGACAGTTGAAAAAAATATTTCTTTCCAAGAATTAGCAAACAGATTTCAAGTCTTCCTTCTGCAACATCCTAAATCACATACCATCTTCAGATAGCAATAACAGTGGAAGAATCTAATAGAGGTGGTTTTCAGCAACAAATGCATTAAAAGATCTAATAACTCTGAACTTCTTAAAAAATCAGAGCTTATTTCTTAAAAAATCTGAGGCTCAGCCATTCAAAAACTGTTGGGTTTTTTTGTGGGTTTTGTTTGTTTGGTTGTTTTTTTTGTTCTGTATGAGAGGATAAAAAATCCGTTTTCATTCAGTTACTCATTACAATTCCATCTGAAATACTCCAGTGTTCAATTGCAGCTGGCAATTTCTTGCTTGTTTCTGCATAGTGGCAAACTAGTTATTCTGTATGTATTTTTACATCTGTGAGGCAAAATGTAACTTCTCATTTTTCACCTTTTTTTTTTTATGGTGTCAGGTGGCATCACCTTAAATACATTAATCATGCATTCAAAGATGAAAAAATTAACATTATTATTAACTTTGCTATATGTGTTTGTACATATAAGAACAATGCAGTGTTTTGACAATACTAATTGCATCTGTATTATTACTTCCAAACAATCTCATAATTTATTTAATTATATTGTTGGCACTTGTTTTTACATCTAATTATAATTTCATATTAGCTAATGATAACACAGGTTGTAGCAGAATGTTAAAACAACACATAGATTAAACTGCACTTCTCTGCACCTATAATAGGAAAAAAATCCTTTTTATCTTATCTCTTCTTCCATCCTTCATACACAGAAGTAGGTAGATGAGGATCATTGCAGGTGTACATTAAGCATGCTGGATTTAGTCCACTAACCAGGCTACCATGGATTGGTAGAATGGGAGTTTCATCAAAGAAATGAGTGGGTTGACATTGAACTGGAACATCATTTCATTTTCAGATATTTGCCATGGCTGAACATACACACACTGCATTGTGTACTCTACTGCAGGGAGGTTTTCAGTGCATTTGCCCTTACTATACTTGAGGACTAAGTTATGAATCAAACATCTTTCACAAACAAGCCTAACTGAAGACGACCTTGGTGATAGCACACCCTGCTTAGGGGAAAAAAAAAAAAAAAAAAGATATGAAAATTAACAAAAATCAAAAGTAACAGTGGGATAAATTATCCTTCTTACTATATTTATTCTTGAGAGACTCAGAGAGCACACTGTATTTGAATGTGGGCTAAATATGACATTGTGAGAGACCAAGGGAAAAACCAGTATAATAGGATTATAAACAATATCAGATCTTTGATTGGTTTATAAAAACAAAAGAAAGAAATATGCATATTCCTGAATGCTTACCTGACCCCATACCAGTTCTCCTAATCCAATAAATACACACCACATCCACTGGTCAAGCTGCAGAGGAGAACAGCTAAATGGTTTTCCTCCAAACTGGACAATTACTATCTACAAAGAAAAGCAGAGAAGAAAGGTGGTAAATATTTTCTGGGGAAAATCCAAACCAAACCAAATCACTTCCACCACAAAAAACCAAACCAAACAAATAAACAACCCCCCCCCAAACAAACAAACTAACAAACCCCCAAAAACCCACCAACTCAAAAGACGAACTTTCATTCAAATTTTACTTTGTCTTTCTACATATTACAGCTCTGCTGGTTTGATTCCAACACATTTTACCAGTAGAATAGTTAAACACAGAAGTACATTTTTGGAACTCATCCAGCAAAACCTGGGGAATCTCAGTCACTAAAAATCAAACCACACAAAAATATGCACCCTGAATCAAATGTCAGAAAAAGCCATACCAGTTCAGACCAAGGCTTCCTCAGTCTCAGATCTAACAACAGCCACATAGGAATGTCCAGGAAGAAGGAAAACAGGACAGTCCCCATATATCTTCCCAGCCTCTGAGTATTCTCAGCTGGGGGATACCTTTACCCTGACATAATTTATTTTGGTGTGTCCACTGCACAAGAGAATTTTCCCTCTAATTAACATCTTCTTGTACACTTACAGCTGTGTCATCATGGACAGACTGACAGTATACCAAATTCTAGTCCTGTTGGAGAAAGGGTTGGAAAACCACAAACCTTGCAGCAGGATAACCAACACACACAGGATCTCAACAAATTTCTAAGTCTTGTTACACTGAGAAGATTTTGCTAACTGAAAATTGGGTATTATTGATACTTTTTGCTGGTAGTGGCGCTGCACAACCAGAGACCTGAAATCACCAGCCAGAGATTTAAACTGTCAAAGGCTGCAAAACAGAAGATCAAAGTAATTTGTCCAGTCTAAGATGCAAAACAGCACTAATACACAAAGCAGTTGCACATCTTCACATTAATCTAAGACTTGACCTAGTTACAGTGATCAAAATGTATTCTGTATTAGTATGGCTACATAGCATTTTCTATTATTAACACTTGTAGTGATTGAGAAAATACATGAAAACAGATAGTTTACTCTTAAGTGTACCTTCTACAGCATTTAGATTTAGAAAAGAAAAACACACACACACAAATCTTAAGGTAAGTTTTTGATATATAGTTACTAATTCTTTTAAATCATTACCTGAATAGCAAATGTACCCAATACAATAGTGCAAAAAATAGGATTTCTGAAGATGCCATCAAAGACGTTTCTTTCGCCATGGATTTTCCGTGCATTGATTTCATTGAAAAGCTGCATCATGACAAAGGTGTTGAAGATAATGGTGTAATGTTCTGAAGGAGGAGAGTGAAGTGGTGCATTCCTCCCACTGTCAATCTTAAACATTTTCTCACCTAGGATAAGACAAAACAATAAAGGTTTCCATTAAAACAAATTAATAAAACTTATAAATGTCTATTTCCCTTGTTTGCTTTAGCTAGTTTCCTCCTGTGTTCTGCTTTACCAGATTTATTTCTGCACTGTAGGTAGAATTTGTAACACCAATGAGCAAGAGACATCTCAACTTCCTGATCAAGAAACTTCTCAAATGATTACTTTTATCAAATAACTCAGTAGGTCATGTTGCACAAAGCCCCATCCAACCTGGCCTTGAACACTTCCAATGGTAGAGCATCTCCAGTTTCTCTGGGCAACCTGTTCCAGTGTCTCAAGACTCTTCACTGTAAAAAAACTTCTTCCTTATGTCCAATCAAACCTACCCTCTTTCAGTTTAAAATTAATACCCCTTGTCTAGTCACAACAGGTGAAAAATATCTGTCTTTCTTAGAAGTACTCTTTATATATTGAAAGGCTGCAATAAGGTCTCCCCAGAGACTCCTCCAGGATTAAAACCCCCAACTCTCTCACCCTTTTCCTTCACAACAGAGGGCTTCCAGCTCTCTGGTCACTTTAGTAGCCTCCTCTGGCCCTACTCCAACAGGTCCATGTCTCTCCTGTGCTGAGAACTCCAGAGCTAGACCCACCACTGTAGGGGAGTAGTCTCAGCAGAGCAGAGCAAAGGGGCAGAATCTCCTCCCTCAAACTGCTGTCCACGCTGCTGAGGATGCAGCCCAGGATGCAATTGTATTCTGGGCAGCAAGTGAGTGTTGCCAGCTCAAATCTAATTTATCATCCACTTTCTTATACACAAAGTTTACAGATAACATGTAGTCATTGAAAGAGGCATTGTCTTAAAGTAAGGATGTTTCCATGAAGGTGTAATAATGAATGAAATAAGAATAAAGATTATCACAGTACTACTAATTTTCACAACCAGTGGTTTGTTATTAAAAGCAAATTAAAACTTGAACATTCTTCTGCTATCCAACTAGCATTATATTTAGAATTTCTGAAGGAAGAAGAAAGGTTTTCTCCTGAGGTTGTTAATTCCATCAGCTAAGTTAGTAGTGAGCGCTTTTTGCCTTGGGCTATTTGAGCAGTTGTGTTCAAGTCACTGCAAATAATGAGCATGTTTCCAAAGACAAAATTTGGCCATAGTCTTTTGACAGAAAGTAGATTATCACAAATGTATCAGTAACACAATATGAGGTTACAAAACTTAGACTGTGAGAGGAGAGATTTTTTTAGAAGATTATACATCTCCAGAGGGATAATCAAGTATTAGAAAACATTCCCCTTACTGCAGATAAACAATAAAGGAAAAAATGAATGAAAGCAAACAGATATCATAATTTTATCTTTTAGAGATACACACATATGCATGTATATATGCACACATTCTATCTATTTGCTTCCACTCAATACACCCAGAAACACAAATATCTAATACTTTGGTGAGACTATCTATCCTTAAGTCTCTATTATTGCATTGCATCACCGATCAGCAAAGCACAAAATGATGCATTGGTTAAACTCATAACTAGTTTTTATTTCCAAACATCTTCCAAAAGGCTTTAGAGTACATCAACTTTAAGTTTATTATGCCCAGTAGCCAAGGTAAAGTTTTTTTTTTATACCAGTCTCTCATAACTAGACAGTGACTTCGGGATTTCTGATGTGCCTGATGTCTCAAAGGCATAACTGAATGTTCAAACACAATGCATTTATTATCACATTGTGGAAAAAAATAAAAAGAACTTGAGGTACTGATTTCTACAGAAAGCTACTACTACTACAAAAAAATGAAGTATTAGTTGATCAAAATATAAGTAATTCTCATTAATTTGGAGTTTATGGCAACACTGAGTTTAGAACATCATCTCACTGCAAAAGCTGGGCCTCATGGAGTTTAGAAAGGAAAAAAAAATATTTCCTAGGCTTATCAGAAAATTGGTTGGGCCGCATCCTTCAAAATATGCATGAGTTTTCCAAAGACACACAGAAGTAATTAGAATAGGGTGAAAAAGCCTGGTCTTCTTTGCTTCCGGGCTTAATATAAAGTATTTTAAACCATAAAACTCATCAAAAAGAGATTAAAACTCCCCATAAAGTTCCCAGAACTTCTTGTTCCCAGACTGATATTGCATGAATTACCAAGACCTTCTCCACCAGTTTTAGAGAATCTGAAATTACAATATCCTTACATTCACTTGACATTTTCAAAGTACACTATAAGCCTAACAATATTACAGACCGTCTCCCTTCAAAACCTGGCAATTAGTTTGGTTTTAAAATCTCCACTGTAAACAGGCCATCACCTCCTTTGAGTACTACAAATAATCTGTCAGTTGTTGTCAAGCTGGAGCAAGACTTTAGGAACAGAGCTCAAAATCTATCATAAATTTACAATCACAGTTTATATGGAAGTCTGTATTAAAAAAAAAAAAAATCTGAAAGACAACACTTATAATTTAACAGCAATGACATAGCGACAAGAACACAATACCCAGTTGATAAAATTATCAGTCCTCTGCACACTTATTATTTGGAGCAACAGAATCCGTAATTAGCACCCTACTATTCCCTGCAGCAAGAAACAGTCCTCCTCTTTCCCTCCCCTCTCCAAAATGCAACCTATAAAAAGCATCCTTTGCTAGCAAGACCTGAAGAAAAGTCCACTAATCTAATAAATTAGATTCCTCCCCTGCCATACCTTTTAATATCCATTCTAGATATTAAATGTCAAAAGATAGTGTTATTTGTATCATTTAATACTGATTATTGATTATCTACATTACTTAAGATCAGCATTAATTCTTGACTATGGCAAATGTTTTGTTCCCGATCAGAGCTTCTCCAAAACAAACAACATATAATAGGTGCCTAAATCCCTCTATCGCATCTGTTCTGTTTTCCCTGCTCTTTCAGATCCCCATTAATCAGCTTGCTCCTGCCAGCTGTTTAACTATGACAGACAATATATGTGCATTAAGTGGTTACATTTAAAGCACTTTGAGGTGTCAGCAACACCTAGATGCTTTTAAAATAAACAACTGGCCTAACAAACTTCCTTACCGACAAAAAGAAGTGTAAATATGAGAGTAAGCTGATAAACCGCGTGGCCCAGAATGTTCTTCATCATGGTGCGGGATATAAGAGGTTTGTTCCTGCCATAGGGCTTTCTGAGCAGCAGAGCCTCTGTTGGAGGTTCAGTGGCCAAAGCAAGTGAGGCAAAGGTGTCCATGATCAGATTGACCCACAACATCTGTACAGCTTTTAGAGGAGAGTCCTGTGAAGACAAATTAGAAAGTGACATATTTCCTAGAAAAATAATTGCTGTCAGGTAATTCGCTGTGATTTCATTTCTTCCTGAGTGGCTGTAAGCAGTGCTGAAGACAGGACACTGAAGTATAAGGACCCTTGCTCTTACCTACTATGATCTTCTATTTCCTATGCAAGAAGCACAGTGATCTGAGCAAAGCTAAATTATTTCTCTCCAGTTATTTCAATAAGGAATATTTACAGCCACACAATTCTTACAAAGCTTAACATTAACACTTTATTATACATTTTACAATTACCCTCTGTTATGTCAAGCATCATGCTTAATCTTTCAGCTGAATTTAGGTAGCTAGTTAATACAAGTGGGACTTGCTTTCTCAGATGAAAAATACTGAAACAAGTTAAAAATTAATGTTTCCTTTTACTATAAACTACCTGTTTTCACAGAAAGAGCTTGAAATTATATAAAAATTTATGAAATAATTACTGAGACATGTTAATACTTAAATAAGACCTTTTAAAAACAATATTTTTCTGCACATGGGACAGACCTGTTTCTGAGC
>JANIJG010001966.1:235021-259078 GCA_024611175.1 Megaceryle torquata | reverse complement strand
AAAAAAAACAAAAAAAAAAAAAAAAAAAAACAAAAAAAAAAAAACAAACAAAACCAACCAACCAAACAAAAAAAAAACCACAAAAAAAACCCACAAAAAACAAACAAACAAACAAACAAAAAAAAACCCAAAAACCAAAAACCAAAAACAAACCAGCAGATTTTTTAAATTACCAATAATGATCACAGGTTCTAGAAAATATTTTTCTTAAGCCTCTCCATAGCACTCCTAAGGTGCTCTGGAGCAAAGACATCAGCTCCTACTTGGCAATGCATTCTCTGGGTGCTCCTTGGAGGTCTAGTTTCACTCCTACTCACACAGTTAGACAGTTTCATTAATATAGAGCTACTGTTGTTTCACTGGGAGTCCTGCAGTGATATGAACACACGTGCATATTTACATGTACACCGATGACACTGCAGGATCACAACTGAATAAAATCAAGTCTATTTAGTTGCAACACACAAGCCAAGTGTTAAAAAAGAAATGAAAAAAAATAGTCAAACCAAAGATTCTATTAGCTTTGTACTTCCTTAAGCACAAACAGCAGAAACACCAAAACCAGTAGGTAAGCTTGAAAGAAGCTTCACACTCAAAGCATCCTAGTATGCTGAACAGATTTTTTTTTGAGGTGATATTAAAGAAGCATGAAATAAATATTACTAACTACATGGATTTTTTTTCATTCTAAATTTGATGAAATAACACCAATATTCATTAACCCGCATAGTAATGGGACTAAAATTATATTCTGTGTGTCAAAGAAAGCCGAACTGAATACCTAAAAGCAAAGTAAAACCTAGTCCAATGTGGGCCTTCTTTATATTCCTTTTGAAGGTCACAGAAAGCTGTGTTGCCTTTTGGAGTCTATAGACTTAAGCTTCATTTGTTTGTCAAGAACTTAAATGTGCCAGTCAAAATAATTTAAAACTTGTGTACAGTGTTGCAGACTTACACCTGTATGTGTGCACCCAGCCTGCTGAATGCAAGATTTTTTGTGGATATTCATGCATTTTGTGCCAGAGCTCCTTTCATAGCAACCAGAGGGTACAGTATGTTCTCAAGTGTAATTTTTAGTAAAGCTTAGGAGCTAAACACACATAATGTCCTTTCCCTGGCTAGAGTCTTTGACATAATAATGTTCATTCATAAGGCCAGATTCTTCTTGAATGAGACAGAACCGAGAGGTACTTGAGATGATCAGCAGTCAGGCTGTTAAGGGTAAACGGAATTACAATAGAAATAACTGCTGCCTTTTACCTACAGTTTCCATTTCAGCTCCTTTCATACCTCTCCTTTGCATTGGCATTTTTACTGCCAATTTAAGGAACTGCATAAGAATCTATTTGGACAGAAATACAGGAATTCTAGGAGGTATACATTAAAACCTGTAACAGGGACAACATACTTGTCAAGCTCACTGATGTTCTTACAGACCATTGGGATGATGTAAACACACTGGGCCTTATCCAAATCTTTCTGAAAGCCAATTCAAAGAATGATGAAGGCTCCAGAATTAAAAAGGGGAATATGTTTGCAATGATTACACACTACACATGCACTTAAACTTGATTTTAAATAGTCTTTGCACTGATTCAGTAATGTTTAACCTCTTTAAGCATAAAATCGAACAAAGAGAATATATTTCCTTTCATGCTTTCACAAAGTGATTGGAAAAATGCTGGACATTTAAAAAAAAATCACTTTAGATAAATGTTGCTAGGCAGTGATTGATTGTCTATAAAACAGGGCTTTAAAAGGAAGTGCTTGCCTCAGTTCCAATTATGGTATTTTTACCATGTTGCTTGGTACAAAACTGTATAGAAAAAAGTACCACTGATAAAAATCCAGAAGGATTTACCTTCTGAGTTTTAATCCTTATTATACTTTCTGATACCAGCAACAATCACTTTACAGTTAAACATTTTCTCAATATGCTTGGAAATATTTCCCAAGGCAAAAGGAAAAGTTATCCAGCTTCTGCTGCAAGCAATACTGATAATTTTGTACCATAGCACAGGCTCAACTCTGTCATGAAGGCATCACCAAGACCTGGGGGCAGTGTGGTAGGGATTCAGTGCTTGGCAGCTCGCAGTTTTTACTTCTTGGAAAACTAGGGAACTGAGGTTTCAGTGCTTCTTTTGTACAGAATAAAAGTTATTTAATTTGTAAAGACCACTTCCAGTTGCTTCAAAACCAGCCATTTCTGATTTCTCTGAGAATCCCAGGCCTAGCAGTAGCCTCAGAGGAGCTAAATGAGGGGAGTTATCTACCCAGCTGTTGAACGGTGCTGTCCGAAGCTGGATGTTTGCAGCCTCCTCACATGCAGCACACAAAATAAAAAAGCCTCTAAGTGTCAGTCAAGGCTTAGAAGAAGTTTGACCTCATGATTTTGTAAAGGGACCTGGGTTTCTGTTTTCAAGGATCCATTCCATGATTACAATGTAAGTTTACCCCAGAGCAGAGCTAATGACTTATTCATTGTTTTGCTCAGGTGTGCATGAGGCAAAATTCACCTGTTGAAACATGGATGTGCATCCATATGATGCAGAGGGGAGCATCAGCTTTCCCATAGTGTCTCAGTCACAGGAAGCATTTTGTAACAGCACCCTTCTGCAGAATCTGAAATATGTGTTATTTTAAGCAGTGACAGCACTAAAAGTGGCATGTTTTACTATTTTCTAATGAAGGACATAAAACTCATACTATATTAAATACAGCCTGTTTTCTTTCTAGGAAAAAGAAATCTAAATTTTATTAATAAAAAAGTCATAATTTGAAGGGGAAAAAAATATGGTTTGCTTTCACACAAGCTTTTTGTAAAAGACTTACACATGTTGTTTGTATGCCAGGATTACAATGGGGGATTAATGTAGAGGAAGAAAAAGAGACCGAAGTCCAACTGGATGTGTCATCTAATTGGTTTGTTATTTGCATGTGAAATTAAAAGGAATTGCCTGAAAGCAACAAAATAATTTTATCAGTTAAAAATCTCCCCTGCTCCGTTTACTTCTGTGTGGCAGTACTACTCTCCTGAGAATAATCCCATCCCATTACCCATCAAGAAATATATACTTAATGATTAAATACTCTGCAAGGAAAAAGCAAAGTCATAGCACCTCTTCTTTCTCCCAATCCCTCCCATTTTCTATCCCATCATCACAAGCTCAGTCATTACAATAATATATAATCAAAAACTGGGAGCTGTATGGAGGCAGCACAAAAATTAACAGCTCCTAAAAGCAATTTACTTCCAGGAGAACATAGATTAGCACACTTCCTTATGCCAACAGCTATTTAACATTTAGCAGCTTGATCTGAAATACACTTGCAATGCTCAGAAGAACTGCAGAAAACATACTTTCTGTTGGACAAAGTAAGAATCAAATGTAAGCTACCATTGCCTCAAAGAAAAAGTAGTTTGGCAGGATTTGGCCCCATCCTTTAAGCAACACCTGAAGTTACCCTTACCTGGGTAATGCATGCTCCGGTGAAAGCCACAATCACAGCCACAATGTTAACTGTGAGCTGGAACTGCAGAAACTTGGAGATACTATCGTAGACATTACGTCCCCACATCACAGCCTTGACAATGCTGCTGAAATTGTCATCTGTCAGGATGATGTCTGAAGCTTCCTTTGCAACATCTGTTCCAGCAATACCCTAGAAAAATTGTGAATAGAATTACCCACCAGAAAATACAGAGACAGCTAGAATACAAATATTCATATTCATTCAAAGTCCACAGTTATACAGAGACTTCCTAGCATAGTAACAGTGACTGCTGAGCATATTCTGCATTTTATATTTGCTCAGAAGTTAGCTAAAATGAAAGTGAATAATGACAGAGAAAAGGCAATTGATAAAGAGCAGTGGAATTCATGTGATGATAGTTTTGAGTGTTTTAAATTATCAGCTTCATGATTACTGATTTTCTGAGTTATCTTTATCACTGATGATACTTTATTAATATACATTAATAGAATTGCTAACAAAAATAAGAATTATGTATCTTAATATACAGTCTAGTATATTAACGTCTTCAGAGTCAGAACACATTGGAGAGACACCTTTATGACACATTTAGTGATGGATTTTACCAAAGCAAAATAGTACTTCACTGTTATAAAAAACACAGGAGTTCATTTTTCTGTATTAGTACAGGATTCTTCATATAGCAAATAATTACCTTAGACAAAATATTTAAAGAGCATCAAAACAAGCAATACCAGTGAATCCAACACAGTAAATTAAAGGATTCTGAAACAACATAACTCGCCCCCTCCAATATATTGCTTCACTAGCATGTAATGACTAAGCAACTTTCTCAACATAATGAATGAAAACCCTCTTACAGCAAATTTATAATGACACAAACATCAATAAATATGCTCAAGATTATACCATTGCAAAGCCAACATCAGCCTTTTTAAGTGCTGGTCCATCGTTGGTTCCATCACCAGTCACAGCTACAACCTGCCTCTGTTCCACCTGTGTGCTGTCAATAATGCCTGCAAAAAATGTACATGTGTGTACACATACATGTATACAAAATAATTAGCAAGATAAAACATCCCTCTAAAAAACAGTATGGTCTGTGTAATACAGACTCATAATAGGACCACAAAAGTTTTACAGAGATTACTAGAGTTGATTTTTAAGGAAAATAATGATGAAACAATGTCACTATGATAACCTACTATAATTTACATGGAAAGTTCTGATCCCACATCATCAAAACTTTGACAAAATTGGCACAGATTTCAAAGGGAATGAGATCAGCTCATTGGAAGATTTCTACTATTTAAAATTACTTGTCAAAGTAAACCCATTCCAGACCAGCTCTCCGATTAAACATCAATGTAAAGGATTTGCCAAAGACCTAAGTTAAAGCTCTCCTAAACTGGGACTGAACTGTAATATATTCTTTACTGGGATGTCTTCTGGAACTCCATTTAACATAAAGATAACAAATGCTATTGATTAATTTTATTTAGCTGAAGCCAAATTAGCATTTTAACAGACATGTTCCATTCTGCCAAACAATGATTAAGAAGATATACAATAATTCTTTACATTATGGAGTCCCACATAATAAATAGACGTAATAAATGTATTTCTACTTTCATTTTGAGATCATCTGAGAAAAAAATTCACCTGTCACTTGGTGAATCGAGTTTCACAGAACTAGCCTGCAGGGAAGTACCTTCCACTTATGCAGATGGGGAAAGTATGGGAAAGAATAAAGAAGGTTACAGAAGAAGCCCTGTTTTTCTATAGGATGGGGATCATTCACCACTCATTATTTTTTTTCCCATGTTGGAGTCCATTTGAATGTGAGCCCAGAGTACAGGATTGTTGTGTAGGATACAAGAACACCTCTCCACATTAATAGCTTAAGGGGAGAAAAATCACAAAATTCCTTTTGCTAACACATTTTGCACAAAGTCATAACCTTTAAAAACAATTATCAAGACCTATCCAGTGTGAAAAGCTTTTATTCTACTCCAGGAAAGGGGAAAAAAAAAACAACCAAAACCAAACAAACCACCACCAACAACTCACATATCAGATAAATAACCAGAAATAGGAAATTGCAGATTACAAAGCAATAGCTGCCTCTTGGCAAAGTTCAGCCTTATCAGGCACCCAAGATTGCAATGCAATATGGAAGTAGTTAGTGTCCTGCATTTTTCAGTCTTATGAAAATCATAAAAAACACTACTCACTTTGCCTTGGCAGTATGAGCTCAGATAAATGGCACATTATTCTGATAAGATCCTATAATTAGAGCTTTCAATTTGTTAGGGTGATTTGCCTTTGGTATTACTAAATAAACAGGACCATCAGCTGCCATTACTGTTAAAAGTATTTATCTTGGTCTTCCCTTCTTGATATTAACACATCCTTCGATGTTCAATTAATAGTTTAAGCTTCTGAAAAAATTTGTTCATGGTACTAAGGGCTCCAAACAGGTGGAGAGCATCCTCTCACAACTGGATTGCAAGTGGGAGAACAACCCAAATCAAGTTGAAAAGGCTCTAACAAATGACCTTCTAATAGATACAGTGTTCTAATGTCAGTTAGTGTAGTGACAATTGCCCTGCATCAGCCAGTTGCTGGATGCAGCTAAGTAACTTACAAGGTGTAGTAGTTGTTCACTATGTTTCATAGTCATTTGTAACCCTAAAAGCAAATTACACAGCCAGGTAAGTCAAACACCCTCCAGAATAAGAACTGCATAATCATCAGTCATGGAAAAACAGAGATAGAACAGCCTTGGTCACCATCAGCATCTGAGGCACACCCCTCCATCATAGTGAACACCACCAGTGTCATCAGAAATATGTCATTGCATGGCACAGCAGTACTGTGGATGGACTTCAATGGTATTCATATGAAGAGAGATCTTTGGTGAACTTTCATTTGTATGTCAGAGAAGTTTCCAAAACGGAGTAGGAGTGATTATTTGGGATTCAGAGGATTTATTGTAGCTATACTTATGCTCTCTGAGTTCTGCATGCTCCTCTCAATCTTTTCTCCTCCTGCTTCCTCCTATTTCTGAATGCTTGTCTTTCCAGCACTCACCTGCTTCTTGACAATGTTTACATTTGTCTTTTTTTTTTTTTTCTTTGATATAATTGTGTTAATATTTGTGGTAAGGTTTCACCACAGATTCTTTTTTCAATATTGAGTAATATATCTGTATAGATTTTACAAACAGTGTAAGGAAACTAAAAAGAAGAGAGGTGCCTAGGAAGGGTTCTCCCTCTGCAATCTTGAGCTGGGAAGAACAACAGGTTCAGTTATCGATGAAAAATGTAAACAAGGGCATGACCTGACAGACTGACGGTACAGAGAATGCCCATTTGTTTAACATTTACTGGCTTTTCCACTCATTCAAAATAGCTAAAAAGATGATTCGGTATTAACTAGTCATATCTCACAGCCAGGAAATTTCTTCAAAATAAACTGCTTTATTCCAGTAGAACACTTACATACAGTACTTTAATAAAAACAGGTCTGCCAGGTACAGCAGGGGAATTCCTAAAACTCAGCAAAGTTCCCTCCCACAACAGCCTTTGCTGCTTCACAGACCTGTTCCCTCATTCCCTCATCTAAATCTGTTTGGCTGTGACTTTCCTCTGTCAAAAATAACTTTATTCAACAGCCACAAGAATACACCTAGAGCATAACATTACAGTGTGTTCCACACAGATTCTGCAGTTGCTTTGGGAATTTAGGGAGGAGCCATGTAGAGTGCATGTGGCTTAAGTTTTTCAGAGCAAGCAGCTTGTTTCTGATGAGGGAAAAGATCATATTTAAAACAAGTATGAACCACTATCAAGAGGGAGGGGCACTATGTGCACAATCTTGCTATAAAAATTACAGCACTGCATACACAGCTGAAAGTGAAATGTATCCTGTATGTCCCTTCCTCCCATCTAATATTAAGCAAGTTTCAAATCAAATTCACTCAGGATAATAATATAAAGAATATTAACCAACAATGTGTCTGCCATGTCTTTTACAAGCTATCTTCACCATGGATCAGATCAAAACCATCAAGTATAAACTCCAGGCTATCCTTTTATTGCAGAAAAAATGCTGTTTTACTGAAACAAGTCTTACTCTCATTGACTTACTTAAACAATTCTTACTTTCATTGTCACCCTTAGAGTCACATTTGTAAGAAACCATTGGTTCTGGGAAAGAAACACTCCTGGTTTAGACATTTCTTTCTGCCTCAACTGATTAACTCATAACAGGCAGACAGGAAAAAATTATCTATAGTAGAGCATTTCAAAGATATACCAGTTCAGGTGTTACTGGTGCAGTAAAGCTGATCATTTCTTTGAGAAGCTAAACACAGACAGATGCAGTAATATAATTGCATAGCCACGTTCAGATTAGTTTTTAATACTTCCAAATGCTGTTAATTCAAAAATAATTTAGGAAGTAGAAATTTAAATTTGCTTGACTTACGTACTTAAGAATGTGCAGGAATAGATCTTTAAAGGTTAATGTAAAAATGTTATATGTAACATTAAAGACAGCACTGGCAATTAAGTGAATAGTGCTCCACAAAGTTCATGTTGGAATGGCAGAGAAGAACATGGCTAAAATACACGGATTTCTGTAGTAAGCATGAACCACCAATGTGCTTTATATTATAACACTAACGGGGAACCATGAAGGCATCAGTGCCTCCCACAAAGTTACATATAACACAGACCACAGAGAACTAAATGGTATTCACGGAGTATAAAACACTAGAATCCAATGCAAAATAACTCCCACTGCCTTTAAACTATTTTTGGTTTTCACTTGAGAGAAGAGTGGGTTGAAACTGACTTTTTACACTGTGGAACAGGTCAGCTTTCTGAATATTTCTTCATGTGAATTTTAATAAAAATAAATATTAACATGTTCTCTCCAATGGAAATTAAAACCACTTGCAATTTGTAACTCGCTGATATTTAATTTCAGAATTTCAACTAATACAACTTTGCATATTTTCATTATTCTACCTAGTCTCACAGAATCTTTAAATTAATGATGTAATGAATAAAATAACATCCCCTGCAATAATATTTAAATATTTTAGTAATTAAGGGTAATTACTAAAAATCCCTTCTTTAAAATTCCCTTTCTGTTTGTTAATAAATGAGATTTAGAGGAGAATAAGAATACTTGTTTTTAATATTACTGAAAAATAATTCCAGCCTAATTTAAACATATTGGAAAGCACAGCTTCTTTAGCAAATAAACTGAATATTTGATCTTTTCTATAACTTCTGACAAAAAGATGTCCCATCCATACCAAGCAGTTGCTTCCCATAGTATTTTAGAAAACAATATGACAATATTGAAGTATTTCAGCAATAGAATTACAAGGACATATCACTATAAATGATAGGCATTTTTACTAGTTATATTTTGAAATAGGGTAAAAATATGAAATCTTACCAATGGATGTCATAAAATCCATAAGAAATCATATTTCAGTTGAATTGAGTTATCTATCATCTTTATTTCACTGAAATAGTTTGTGATGATAAACCACTTGGACTTTTTTTTTTAGCCTATCTCTACTTCAAAGCCATAAGTATTTCAGAGAAACTGTCTGCCCAGCCTGAAATGCTGAACCATGTCTTTCAGTAGTCCCTTAGCAGTAGTAAAAACAAAAATGCAAAATAAAAATGATCCTTTTGCTGGATGAGACTGTGCTCTGTTAAGGAGAAAAAAAATATTCCCTCCAGCAGCTGTGTGTCATTAAAAATTAAATATATAAAAAAAGTTTATTTTGTGATGTGTGTTTTTACCCTAGAGCAGATAGAATACATCAAAGAAGAGAAAATCCTCTTGATCCCTCAAGTGTCTGAGAAAACCATAACATTTTAACAAGAGGCCCAAAACTAGTGAACATTTAGTTTCTTGTAACTTTTAATGGCCCTTGGAGTATTATCAGCAAAAAAAATTCCGTCATTATTTTCCACAGACTTGTTCTTGAACTTCATTAGATACTTGGGTTTTTTTTGACCTTGTCACATCTTTAAAGCATCAGTTGCATTAGCTGCATATGTCATTCAGTAGTAGTAAATATCTTTTGGATTGTCAAATTGCATATGCTAGAAAACAGTAATTTGTTGCTTATTTTTCTTCAGCTCTTTATTGACTTCATCTTCTCTGGCAAGGTTTAATTTTTCTCTTAAGGGAAAATCCTAAATGATTCAAAGGAGTACTCCCAAGGGACTCATTTAAGCCACTTAATGAAACACAAATTGTTGTGTGTTTCTGAAACAGATAAACTATTAGGCTGTACAAGTCATGTCCTCAAAGTAAGACAGTAAGACAGTATTTTATATGCACTAGAGAAGTGAGGAAACTTCAGTTAACCTTCTGCTGTTTTATTGCTGACCCATGAAGTTCATAATTATGTTGCCCAAACCAATGGTCTCCAAACCCTTTCAATAATGAACACCTATTGACAAAATCTTTTTTTACACACATCCTCAAAATATGTATATTATTTATAAATTATACATGTGTACATATTATGCACATTTTAAGAGATACATTATAAAAGGATGATGGAGATTAAATGAATAGAGCTTTTTACAATATTTTTCTATTTAATAATGGTAAAAAATATTTCCTTACTGTATCCCAAGTGGGTTGATGTGTGTGCAGCCCACTGTGGACTGAACTGATCCAATCTTCAAATTCAAAATGGAACTTTTGCTCTACAGTAATTTATGCATTTAAAAAAATTACATATTGCTCAAACACCTTTGTAATCAGTCACGTACTGAGTCATATCAACAAAATCTTACCATACCTAAAGGACAGATCCAGAAATTAATCCCTACCTAAATGTGAACTATTATTTAAGTAGTGAAAATCATATAATTAGCAAGCCTATAGGAAAATGGAATTGGCTTAAAATACACATCTCAGTTCATGTAATGCTCAAGAGGGCATCTCCTAGTTACATGATCTCCAACAACTGCAACTGTAACATGAATAATTTTATCTCGAAATACTATTTTAAAATAATTGTGGGAGAACAGATATGCTTGAATGACTTGATCTACTCTAAATGAGCTTACAAAGAAAACTTCCTTGCATTATGTATAGATAAGCAATTAGAAGTAACAACTCTGATATATTTGTAACAATAACATTTTTCCTACACAGCTAATGTGGCAAGCATACTTCAATAACTTGGCCATGAATTTACACACACATGTGAAGGTATCTGCACACACCTTTTACCAAAGTGTGTTTGTCCGTGGGAGATGAACGAGCAAGCACTCGAAGCTTTGGCCAGATCTTGTCAATCCGCTCTTGCTCAATCTGGAGGTCGGCAGCGGGGGAGGTGGCACAAAACAAAACAACAAAAAAAACCAGTACAACTGTTAGCCTCTGATTAGCAAAATGCAAAATATATTTGTGTCCGTGTGTCAGATGATTCACTTTTCTACTAGGATCTTTTCTGTCCAAAAGCACAGAAAAATTACAATAGCCATTGATGCTGCAAATGAAGGCATGGTCAAAAAAGGCATCTTTCTAGTACCAAACCTCATCTGTTGGTTAATGCACATTAATTCTGCCACAATTAGCCTTTCTTAGCATCTTTACAGATAATACCAGTCAGAATCATGACTCTAGACATAGGATAGTGGAGTTTCTCAAAGCTGATCAAACATGTTAACAAGTAGAAGTGTGTTGTTCTGTTCTACACTTGAATCGAAGTTCTGAATTTCATTTTGGCACCAGTAATGGCAAAATTTCCTCTGTATCCCAATAGCAACAAGGACAAATCCATTGAATATATTAATGTTCCCAGGATTCCATCAATCAATGCAAGGAGTAAAAGACCATGTCCATTCATTAATGATGGACTCAAAGAGTTTGCTTTTTTAATGCACAGGTTACTGAAGTCAGCTTTAACTCCATCTTTTATGAGGAGTTAAAACCTTCTGATGAACAGATTCATTTATGCAAATTATTAGAGTGAGTGGATACAGCAGCACATTAAAATGGTATGAAATGAAGAACTGAGGGGAGCTGGTTCTCAATACAGATGGCATTTTTATGAGACAGACCTGCAAAATGCTGTCAAGTTCCTTCTCCTCTTTGCTAACAAAACTGCTTTAATGTGTTTGGTTTTGACTTCTTGTGGACTAGTCCTATGGTTCTAAAAACTTCTGAATTAGGCTAGCACTAAACTGACAGTGGCTCTGCAGCATGAAAAGCATTTTCACTACATTTTTCTCTGGTATTCTGAATTGCGAAAGTTTAGTGGTATAAAGAAGGAACAACCTCTCCAAGTAGTCTACTGAAAATGAGGTCTGCATCAGTGCAGGAAAAAACATTTCAGTGTTCTCACTGTTTTTTACTATATTCTTAACACATTCGGATTTAGTATAGGAATTACCTCTCCCTTCTCATTTCGGATCCTTCTGTTAAACTCTTTCCCTTCAAGGCAGAGAAAGTCTTCTCCTGGATGAATGATGCCACATTTTATGGCAATGGCACGTGCTGTGTTGATGTTGTCTCCAGTGACCATGCGGACTGTAATTCCAGCTCGCTGGCACTTTCTTATGGCTTCTGGGACCTACAAAAGAAACAGAACAGGAAAGAAAATTCCTAGATAAGAGAGAAATTTTAAGTCATGAAGCAAAAAGAGAAAACATACATGTTGTGGCATCTTACAGCTGTCTGTTAGAGAATTGAGGTTATAGTACAGGCAAGATGATTCTTGTATCAAGAAGCACACAAACTGTTTTTTAGATCAATTGCCAACACGTCTCCTGACTTCAATAAAATGGAGTGCCCTGCAGCTTTTTTGACATTTAACATCCAGGTACAGCACGCTGAACCTAACATGCTCAAACATACATGTAAATATGAACTGAGAATACACATATTTTATACAGAAAAATATCTAACTTCTAATCAAAACTTTCCTTACAATAAGATTATTGCAAAAGTTATAGTAATTTAGCACTATTACACTAATTCATGCATATCAACAGGTGGAATTCCTAAATATACAAGTTTAACATTTCATGATTTACATATTTCAAAACTAAAAATGAAGCATGATTTTCAGTTATGCTCCTTTCTGTATGAGACTAACTTCCTGCTTCCCAGTTTACATACAAGTGAGAGAATTCAGCGTGTAACAGCATCTGTGAGATTAATGTAGAAGCTATATATTGACTTGGGATCACATAAAGATTTTGGGGTCTTTGGGGTTTGTTTTTTTTTTTTTTTTAATTCTTTAAAATTAAAATGTGCAAGAGCTAGGAAATTGATTCCTAATACGGTCCTTTTCATACAGCTACTTGGGCATATGAATTCAGTGCCTATAGAAAGGTTACTGATACCTCAACTTTCCAATGGGGAAAAGAAATATATTTACCATTTCAAGAACAGCATAATTAGATACCTTTAGTATACCAAAATGCCTCACTAAACTAACACCTAATTGAGGATGGGACTAGAACTTCTCCCATGACTATGAACAAAATCTCTCCTCCCTCAGACCACAACCCAGGTTATCTCACAACCCAGAACGTGTTGTTTTCAGAATGACTCTCTGTCAATACAGATTACAGAACCAAGAGAAATATTAAGGGACTGATGTTTATCTTCCCATTTCCTCATTCCTACTGAGAATTTTCTTCCCACAAGTTCTACCCTAGGAACATTGTTTGGACCTGAAACCTTTTAACATTATGAAACAGACTTCTACTGGGGGCATACAATCAGATTAAAGTTATTACTTAAGCAAATGACTCTGATTTACCCAGTTTCCACATTAATAATACTGTCTACATCCCATTTGCCAATTTGCAATGCCCTTAGTATCCACTTTACTGTGGTGACCCTCATGCATAGGATATGACAGATTTAGATGGCTATCTGTAAAACCAGCACATGAAGGAGAAAAAATTTAGAGTGCAAACAGAAAAAAAGGTCTATCCACATCAAGTGCTAGTGCTATTAAACAAGGTCATGGGAGGACAACCTAGTTTCAAACACATCTCACATATAACTAGAGAAATAATTCTATTTTGCTCTTCTCTTGTTTTTTTGGACAGCTGGTGGGTGGTATCTGATTTAATACCGTGTACAGTAATTACAGTTAAAATATTGTTCATATTTTTTTATTGCTGTAAGGAAGAAAGACTGTTGGCAGACTGAGTGGGCAGTGGAAACAGATATTTTCCATCATTTTTGCAGAGCTTAAGTACACATTTAAAAATTTTTTGCTTTATTTTCTCTCTGCAAAGAAAAGCTTTTATTGCATGCATGCATAAATTATCCAGTGCAGGAATATCTATCAGAATCAGGTGACAAAAAAATGGGTGACATTTGAAAGTGATTTATGTTCCTCTCCCAGAAATAACAGATTGTGGGCGTGCATTGGCAATTCAGTATAAGCCACTACAGACTCATTAAAATCAATCCAGAAAGACTGTCAAAATCAACAGAGAAATTTCTACAGGAACAAGACATCATTTGATTTGTACTCTTCTTGTGTATTTATCAAAGAAAGAAAACCCCAAACACACACAAGAAGATAAATATCAAGCAGCTAGTTCAGTGCTTGATAATAACAGTTTCTGATAATGAATAGTGTCTGAATTCAGCCAGGAATTATGCAAAGGTCATGGGTTTCAGTGGTTACACTGCAAATAATTCATCCAAATAATGTATTGTACAGCAGGAAATGCAAGTGCAAGAAAGCACCCAGGAATATCATTGGAACAGATGTAGCGCTCTTATCCCTGAAACCACACTCGTATGACACCACTGGCACTGCAGGTATTCACACAGGGAACTGCTCCAAGGATGCATATGAGCAATGTGCCACAGGAGCTCTGTGGAGACAAGGAGGCCACCAGTGTGCATGGGTTAACTCCAACAGTCACCTTCGGGAAAAGGAAGAGACAGAGCATTCCCCAAGAAAAAGGGGAATGTAATTTAAGGGAAACTGAAGGCTGACAAAATGGTGACATGGGATTGTTTCACTAGGATTACCTCATCTGTCATCTCTGTCAGAATACTGATATCCATGAATATTGAGAATAGTAATAAAACAGCAGCTGTAGTAATATTTCTAATTTTATGTCCTTTTTCCCCTACAGAGAGCACTTTGAAAATTCATAACCTCCCCTGGTAACTATAATAAGTGGGCTTAATTCAAGCAGACCACAGCTCTACATTTTACTATTTGCATCTACAGTGCTGATTTCACCATTGTAATATGTATATATGACAATATTACCACAAAGTCAGGTATTCCACACCTGATAGCTTTTCTGAAATGTATGGATTTGTTCTATTTTGGTGGTTTTTTTCTTTCACTTCTTTGTCCTAAGCTACTGGTACTACATTTTACCAATGTGTAAAGTACTAATAATTTAAACACTTTTTAAATGTTCTCATGATCTTATTGCCACTTAAGACAGTCAAAAGGGACAAGGAGGAAAAACCAAAACCGAAACAAAAGTCCCAAAACCCAACCATCCAACATTTGGTAAAATTCTGAAATTATAAACATGTAATTGTGCATCTTGCAATCAAGTAACAAGTGTCACTGCATATTCTGGTGTTAAACTACAAGAAATCAAATACATTATTCAATTAATTATCTAGAAATACAGTGTTTTCCTGCCTTCATCTTCTTTGATCCTATTACACAGAAGTCAGACTTGACCTCTTTATTTTTATCAAAACTATTCATTTTTACCTCAAGCTCGTAAGAAATTATTCCCTATGAGATGAGAGCAGTTCTCTTATAAAACACACTCATAATAATGACATGAAAGGAGTTTGCAGCTATTTTCAATAATAACTGCAAATCCCACTGCTACCCATCCCCTCAGTCTATCATACCACACATAACCTGACTTAAAGCTATTTTCTAACAATGTGTATCATTAATCAGTTTTGTAGGGAACAAGGACTGACCATTCCAGCAGTCACCAACAGTTAAAAACCTCACTCAGTTTATATATATATCAGCTAGAGCATAAAGGGATCATTGCAGACAGAACATTTTAAGAATATTTTTAAGCACTTTTTTAAAGACTTGCAGTGTCAGGTGTAGGGGCAGATGGATTATCAGCAAGAGACCATCTGATGACAGATAAAGTGAATGCTGCATATCTGGTGATAGTGGAGATAAGGAGTTTATCATACAGTTTTTGCCTAAGAGAGATTTACTTTCTATTATAACCTTCTTAATACTAGAAAATAAACAAGAACGTCCATTATCACATAAAGCATAGTTATGTAGTTGGTTCCTGTAGTTACAATTATACTATGACAGTTTTCAAAGTTAAGAGTAGTCAGAAATATGTAAAAGCCTACTTTATAAAGGGCTTGGGGTAATAAATAAAATTAATTTATGTTTTGATATGCTAGTAAAAAAATATTTTCCTAATATATCTGCCATTGCTACCAATTCTCAGTGGATTTAATACAAAGATTTAGATATAATTAAAAAAAAACACCCAAAACAAAAAAACCCAAACAAACAAAACAAACAAGCAGTAAAATGAGGCACAAAAAATAAAACAGACTAAGACTGGTGCCAAACTACTTACTTCTTGCAGCATCAGAACCCACACTTTATATATAAGAGAAATTTGAGTTATGTTTCAATGACCTTACTCCAAAACAAACCACAGTCATTAATCATTTACTGAAGTAAGAGCAGACTTGAAGAGTGGACTTTTGGAGTGGAACAGGAGAGCATTAACTGCTCCCTCCATTTGCATGATGTGCTGGGGCAGGTGCTCTCACTTCGCACCACGTGGCTGCTGCTCTGCCTACACAGCAGCCATGGTCACACACTCATAGTTGAATCAGCAAGAAAAGCACTAGAGTTATCGAAAATGCCTCCATTTTATGCTCAACACTCACATTTGGGACTTACCTTCTGTCACTGTTCCCAAACTGTAAAATGGAATTAATTCTCCACTGTCACAATTAAATATAAAGCACCAGATATATAGGTCAGAAGCAAAGTTTCTAACTCTTAATCCACCCTTTGTATTACTGTATATAATAATAATAATATAACTATAAATATAATAGAATATAATTTACAAGTGTTATAAGCAGGCACTTGCTTCCACGCGCACACCCAGTACTGATTTTCTCAGATTAGTTGCTTTGCAATTTTAGTCATATTTTTACGAGCCTTTTACAAATAGTATCCATGAAATCTGCAGCCTCACCATGGGAAAGCTTTTCCTTGTCCAAATACAACATTAAAACCAGTTTTCCTGAATAGCACCAGTTACAATTTTAAGACAATCTTAACCATTAGAATAAAACACATAACTCTTGAGACTGCATGCAATTTTTGTGGAAAGCACATTGCAATGCAATTATAACCGCTGCACGTCTTTTCTCTATTTTCAGAGTTGCACATCACCACATGACTTAAAGGAAAATGCTTTAATATCTGGAAGAACAATAAAACTTCTGCTAATCAGTCCTCCTGTGTAATGCTCCTTGAGAGAACATTAGGTCATCTCAAACCTGTAGTTCAAAAATCTCTGTTTTGTTTTATTTAAATACTGGTTGATTAATAGTGGATTTTTAACAGATTATTTGACTTCTTATCTAGTAAAGTCTATTTCTAAGGCTCACATCCATCTGCTTTGACAGAGCTAATTAAAAAAAAAAAAACAAAAACCCACAAAACTGCAAGAAACCTGTACTTCAGTTTATGTTCAGTTCTCTGAGAAACACTTTATAACATAAGAATTTGATATACCTCTGGCCTTACTGGGTCTTCAATGCCAACAACACAAATGCAAGTCAGGTCAGATAATATGTCGTTTTCATTGTCCCAGTCAGGCTCTGGGCTGCTGTTAAAGTCTCGGAAAGCAACACAGATGGTTCTTAGTCCATCACAGGCCATAGGTTCAATGACTTTCTTCACCATTTCATCTCGGTCACGTGGTCTGAAGATACGAGGTTCACCAGCTGCATTAAGGATCCTGGAACATCTTTTTTATTTAAGAAAAGGGGAAATAAATAAATTAAAAAAATTTAAAAAATTATTGCATATTTGCATGACTGCTGAAAAGCATTTCCTTGCATTTAGTCATTTAATTCAACATTTTAACTTTTTTGATGGTAAGATTTAAATTTCTAGTGTAAATTTCTAGATTAAACGAGAAGATTCACTACGGAAAAATCAGAGAGAATTCATTTGTAGCATATTACAGAGACACCAAGAGCTCTTCATCTGTTATTTCCTCAATGCTCATGTAATTAATGAGCTGACAACTTACAATGAAAATGAAAAATCCTTATTTCCCACTTGGGTTGAATGTAAAGAATCCATTCATAACCTATCAAATGCAGACACTCTACTCTTTGGCTAGCCAATAAAGAGAAAAATAAGCCAAACAGTTTTGTGACAGTGAGCACTTAAATAAAAATAATTTTAGAAAAGAGTAACAGCTTCAACTGCTAAAGTGTGTCATACTTCTACTCTAAGTAGCAAATTCCAAGTACTGAAATTCCCACATGTCTTACTAGTTTCAGAATGGTTTGCATTTTGGAAAAACATAGCGAGTAATCCATTGAACTTACTTCTTAAGAACAATTTCCGAAGCTCCTTTGCTGTACATTCGGAAACTACCGTCTGGCATTTTAATGACAGTACTCATTGACTTTCTCACAGAGTTGAATGTGTAAACTTTATAGAGTTTCTCCTCAGGGATGAGGTTCCGAACAGGCTCATAATCCTGCTTCAAATCCAGGACAAATCCCAAGAGGCCACACTCCGTCTTATTGCCCACCTGGCGAGGCAGGCCACCCTCTTTTTCTGGTGGCTGAAGAGAAGAAAAAATTAGGTAATAATTTCTCTACTGTTAAACAGTACACAAGGCCTTCTGAACAATTAATAGCAAAGTTATAGTGCACAGTGAAACTCTCAACTGTGCAGTCATACATCTTCCAATTTTTAACAGTGGGCAAAAAGTCCATAGAGCTATAACAGACTTGAAGCAGCTATTCTCACAATGGGGAAATTTCTCTAGACAAATAGCTGCATTTGGTGTCTTGCATTTCTTCTCATTTAAATCAGCCATTGGCAGTGAAATAGCTTGTGATGGTTAGGCTAAACCTCATTAACAATGAGCTAACTTCCTTTAAGCTCAGAAATAATTCATTTTCTTTTGTCACAAACAGGAGTAACTTTTCTCACTTGGTTAGAACTACATTGTTTTGCTGATTTTCATGGTTATAATGGTGAGTTAAGGAAAGACCTGTCCTTTTTTTGTTTCTATGAGGTATTTCTTTACATAAAAATAAATCTTCATCTAATCATAACAACACACCTCAGTGAAAATGGTATTTTCAACAATATATAAAATATCTAATAATATCTAAAGGAGTAAGCTAAAAATTTTGCCACTCCTAACAATTCTCAGTCCTTCCAAAGACAAGGAAGGCTTTACCTTCCCATTCAAAATACAGACAAACAAACATTTTATTTACAAAGTTGCCTTACAATACACCACAAACAAAAAGCTCCTCTCTCATCAAGAGTGACTTAAAGTGACCAATAAATGTGACCAAATCCACTGTTGATAACTTCCATTTTCTTGTACTCAGTAGAATTAGAATAGCATTGCTTAAGCAAGGGCTAAACTATAATTACAGGAACCAAAAAAAAAAAAAAAAAAGTCTTCTCACAACTTTAACTTGCATTGAAAACAGATTTTCATTTGACTCAAGACACAACTGTAACTCATTGTTTTAAATGGGATTTAAACTTCTGCCTCACATTTTGCAGAATTAAGACTACAGGGCTAGATTCAGAATCGGTGTTTAATTTCACTATAGACTTTAAAATCCAGTCTACTTCAGAAATGAGATTCCTAAGTATATGGAATTCCCTGTATTGTCCCTCAGTGGGATGAGGGGTAATGTAGGGAATGATTAAAATTGCAAAGCAGTAATCCTACTTTGATTTGCATTCTTGCAACAAATATAGCCACAGAAAGGGAAAAGAGGACCTTCAAGTATTAATAAGTCAGATAACCACCAACTGCAGCTGGTTTAAAAAAGATGGAGTCCAGATAGATAATAATAGACTGGTCTAGAACTAAAGCAAGCAAATAAACACCTATTGTTCCACAAGAATCATCTTTCTATGACCAGGAAAATATATATCTGGTGAGAGATTAATGTCACTTCTTTGTCAGAGAAATGCATCCATGGTGAGCAACATATAACAACCTAAAAATCTGTCTCAGAGATTTATCCTTCACACAAGAATTGTAAAATCTTTCTTCTGTATAAACCATCACTTTTACCAAGCCATACGTGACACATTTGTGTTGCCATGACATTTTAGTGTTACTTCAGGGTCAATGTAAAACACCGACACTCAGCAAAAATGCTAATATGATATATTAATTTTATTATATGCTATAACAACTTGCCCTGCTATAATCCCATTATACTGTGATGTAACTTCCCTCTGGATTCTCAAATTCACTTATGAATCCCTAATTTAAAACCCAGGTGCTTGTAGTTATGTGTATCTGGAAGGACTGTTATATTCAGTGGATATGAAAATCTCAGGAGTCAAAAAAATACCCTTTAAAATACAGTTTTGTTTAAATGAATAAAATTCATTTTCATGACATTGCAGGCACACAGTTCCTGAAACATGCCAAGAACTAAAGGTCTCTTAAAGCAACAGAGTAATCAACTTCACTGCCTGGGTTGTGAAGCTAGGAAAAGCTGATTTCTCTGTGCATATCACATCAAACTCTCTCCATTTTAGATCTAAGTCCTCAATTATGCTTTGGTTCTCTCTGCCACTGAAGTCAGTGAAGTCAGATCTTGGCATTGACTTAAATGTCAATGTGATCAAGCCACTAGCAAACACACGCTGGAAATCAATGAGAGACATAAATTCCTTTCTATCAAAGACATACAATCTTAGACCACAGTTATTTATACGTATGATTTCATCATGCCCTCATGTGAAAGGATACTGAGAAAAGTCTACCCACATTTCACAATATATAAAACTAAATATTAAGAGTCCTTCTAAAATATTTTTTATTTCAATAAGAAGTAGATCACACTCTCCTTTTCTCACTGTGGTCTAAAAATAGATTTCTTTTAGACTGCATCACATAAGCAAGAGGAAAAAAATACCAGTGAAAGGAAAATGAACAGACATTTCAGAAAGGTTTCAAAATCTAACAAGTGGCCACCTCCCTCTAGAGCAGCTGCTATCTCCATATTCTTTGTACATTACATTATAATAAAGCATATGGTGGTGAGAGCTGGCAAGTAGCACTTCCTTTCCCGTACTGTTTCAGCTCAAAATCTATACACCAAAACTAGTCTCCTTGCAGATTGTTTTTGACAATCCTTTGCAGAAGCTGCTGGCTTTTAAAACTTCCTACTGTGCTGTATCTAAATTTACTTCTTGCTGAAATCTGCAGTTCATGGCACCTGGAATACAATTAAAAGGACAGTCCAAAGGGGTTACTTATGAATAATTAACTAGGAAAAACTTCATTGACTCCTTGGAGAATGAGAACTCTGACAACATATGAAAGAAAGCTTTTGAACTGTGATTTACAAATAGGAACTTGTATTTTTTTGAATGCTGTCTTTCAAGAGCTCAGTGAAAGAATTTTTGCTAGTCACAAGACAGCTACATACTGTAAAATCCTCTACTAGGAAGACTGATCCATTATCTTCCTCCAGCAATGACTTTCCACTGATCTTTGTAAAATGTTTTCAAATGTTTCTTCCAAGTCTTTGTATTATTTATGCAATAATACTATTTCAATTGTAAGTAAATACTTGCATGTAAACCAAACCACAGGCAGATGTTAAAAAAATAGTTGTTTTGACTATCAAAACAAAACAGGTGTACTTTGGCCTAGAAACCTATATTATCAAGGTTTAAAAATACCAATACAAAAGCTAGTATTGACCTAATACTGAATTTAGATTACAAAAAGGATTTTCAGAATTATTTCACTGGAAAATAAATAATAAAATGGGTTAAGAAGGAAGAAAGATAAAACTGTGGGCATAACTTAAAGAGGTGCTTCAACTTCTAAAATTAGATTAGGAAATTATAATGCTTCCATTTTTACCATTACACTTTTTACCATTTACACTTACTAAACCTCATTTTTTCTCATCATCCCTTTTTATGTGAAAAGAGAGGACCTGGCAAAAAGATTCAAGAGTCTTTCCTAATTAAAATGTAAGGATTTCATATATTAACTGAAGTCTTAATTTGTTTTATGCAGTTCTCCTATGTTTGACAAATTAAACTACTCCTTTAGAATAATGATTGTAAATCTACCAATTTTATAAGATAAAAAATTAACTTTGCTACAATATTATATACATAGCGAATCTTCCATTCCAACTGCATTCTCAACAGGCAAACAGACAAAGGAAAATGTATTTTTGTAAATTGTATTGTAAAAATTTTCTATTCTGCACTTTATTTACTCAAAAAAGAGAAAATAGATTAGGATGTGTAGGAATTTTCTCTGCATACTTTAACATTATATATGCAAAATTTAAAGTAACCAAGGATGAATGATGTTTGCACCATGTGACATTTTCACTTATTAATTCCTAATCCTGTAAAAAGGAGAGCTACTGGAAAAAAATAAAATAGCACTATCCATTTCAGAGACATTCCCTCATTACATATTCTGAAACAATGGTTTAATGGAAGGCATCTAGAGCAATATTAAAACATACTGAAAATAATCAAATGTATCAGCTTTTTGTAGATACAGGTTTATTCAACTGAATTCAAGCTAAACCAAGACATATTTGAAATGACTGAATATCCTAGAGAAAAATTTAAGAATAAAATGAGGTCTTTTTAGCCAAAGATTAAGAATCTAAAACTTCACTTGACTAAATAAGTTTTTCAATTACAAAATGGGAAGCGGATTCAAAAGATGTGTTGGCAAGGAGAAAGCAGTAATATTAGACATCAGCTGTTCTAGTTTCAGATTTCCCTGGAATCCTGTTAACTACAGAAATTAAACAGCAGCACTGTTTTTTCTGTCCTGTCTTTCACAGTATGACCATTTCCCCAGGTCCTTCACCCCAGCTATAATCTGAATTCTGTATTCCAAACACCATAAATTTTGATTTATGTTCTTTTTTGTTCTTTACTATTTAATCTATAAGTATTTATTGTTTACAGTCTGTATCACCTCTGTATAACTACATAGGAATGCTCATGCCTGCATAAGTACACAACAGAAACTTTGTTAAAGCTTGTCTGGAAACAGACTGGGTTTAATATGAAAGATACTCTTAGAGAGATTTTTTTTTTTTTTTTCCTTTTTTTTCATTTACTGTTTCAAAAGCTTACTTAATAATGCTATCTGACTTCTCCCAAACAACACCATGGAACTTGCCTTTGCTTTTATTGAACTTATTTCAATTCTATCTCAGCACATAGTTCACTGCCGGCTTTCTGGGCAGAACACAAGTGGCATAGTTAATTATACACATAACTAGGATAATACTAATTAATCAAATTCCAAGCACTTTCTTAGAATTCTTGAAAAATCTTTTTGTAGATTAAAACAAAGAAAACCAAACCAGTATCCTAAAAATAATTTCATTGCATCAGCTCTATACTGTTAAAATGTTATGCATTTACTTCCATAAGGTCTTTATTTAGGAATAAGAATTGTATCTTTTACAGATTCTGATCTTTGCTATCCTCAAGGACACATCTGGAATAATATTATTGACTTGACCGAAGAGGAAGATTCTTCTTCTGTAGTCTGACGACAATTTGAAATTGAAAAGACGCTGTAATTTTAAGTAGTTTTTTTCATGTCAATGATTAGTATAGTTGCTTCTGTCTTATACAGACCACAGAGAGCAATATGCTTTCTGATAACATATATGTTATTTTACAACTCAGAATCATGACTGCAAGGTACAATGCTGTTGAAATTCAGTTGAAGCCAAAAGCCAGTTTGAATTGGGGTCAGCATAAGGAATTGAAAAAGGATAGTTAACAACTTGGAGCTGGTTGCATAATTATTTTGGCATCAGAGGAAACAGACTGTGTTAACCTTACATACCATTCCAATCTCACTCACTGGATTTAAAGTTCAACATTTAAAAGTTTAAAGGTGTGATCTTTTTTTCTATTCTTATACATATCGCTGAGTAGACTAACATGGGTGTTCCCATTCACTGATATCACTTGCCCTTGTTGAATTTCATCAAATTTCTTCCTGTCCAAGTCTTGCTGAATGGCAGCACAGCCTGCTGGTGTGTTAAACACTCCACCAGCTTGTTGATTGAACCATGCTGATTGCTCCTGATGACTCCCTTTTGCTTGATATGCCTAAGGATAGTGCCGAGGATAAGTTGTTCCATTATCTTTCCAGGGATAGAGGTGAGGCTGACTGGTCTATAGTTGCCTGGGTCCTCCTTCTTACCCCTTTTGAAGATTGGAGTGATGTTTGCCCT
>JANIJG010001966.1:223765-234921 GCA_024611175.1 Megaceryle torquata | reverse complement strand
TGGTCCTGAGCTTGGAAGAAGAGGTCCTTAAATGTTAACCAACTATCATGAGCCCCTCTGCCCTCTAGTAACCTGTCTGTCCCATTAGATTTTACACAGCAATTGTTTAAAAAGGCCAAAGTCAGCCCTCCTGAAATCCAGGGTTTTAGTCCTGCTTGGTGATGGGAGAAGGGAAGGTGGTTTTAGTAAATTCCTCCTTTATTACCAAGTGTCTCACTTTTTCTTTAAACACTTCCTACGTGATTTACACACTGAAACTTCTCTATCACAGACAGGAGGGCATGGAGTGTTCGAATTCACAATCAATGGGAAGAACAGGTGTAAGAGAACAAAATGGGTTTATGCAGACGTGCATTGGCAATGAAGCACATCAGCAGTATTCCCTAGCACAAAATAGGACTATAAAATAAATGAGCATGTAGAGAGGGAAATAATAAGTAGATCACATAAATAAATAAATAAATAAATTCTTTACATTTCACCAGTACTGCCATGTATTGATGTGTCCTGTATTTCTATTCCGAAAAGACTGTAAAAGGGGATACAACAGCTAACAACTTTTGCTTCCTGTTATCCACAAAAACCAAATATCTAGAGCAGCTCCATTTCTTGGGAAAATGTACTCTGAATAAGTCACCTCAGGTTCTCACTATTTACTTGAGGCACCAGCAGCCACCATCATAAGCCTATCAAAATCAAGGCAATTTATTCCTGACTGACAGGCACCAATTTGTTAGCCAGCCTGATATGCATTCCAGATCTCAACAACCTAAAACAAAAGCACTTGAAACATGTTTCAGTACTCGTGAGAGATATAAGATCAGAAATGTAAACAACATTGTTTAATAATCAAGTTATACATGTGTAAGTTGTTATTCAACACTAGTGGCTAGTGAGGCTGCCTTCTCACTGAACCAGGCACTCCACAGCCCTTTAATTACTGCATGTTGAATTCCAGCAACATCTCACATCATTTAGAGCTCTATTCCATAGGAAAATTGCAGTCTCAAAGTACATTTATATTACACGTCAAGCCTAAGCCAGGACCCCAACTTGATGGCAGCTGAAATTCTTAAAGCCAGAAGATAACCTTTCTGTCCCTCATGGTCAGAGATTGCCCAGGATATCCCACTAGGCTCAGTGGTGCTGTCTCAGCAAGAAACAAGTAGCAATAGAGAGGCAGTCTAAAAGACTTCCTTGGTATCACTCATCAAATATGTTGCACATTTCAGCTGACATGAAGCGGGCTCCTTAGATGATTGACAGCACTGCTCCCCAGCACAGGCCCCCATGTTTAACCCTATTTAACAACCATTTAACTATCAATCTGTTCAAACTTCCTAGGAAACTGGTAACAGGAATTTTTGACTCTTTAGTTTGTAGGATATAAGGAACAATATATTTGTAAAGCAGCCAGAACAATGGAATTTAGGTACAACTGGCATAATTAGATCTACCACAGCAGTTGAAGGATATTCAAATCCAGGCTTCCTGCATCAGATTAGTTCTGATGCAGGATAATTATTTTATTTTTATGAGGATAATTAGTTAGTATTTTTCTCTATTATCTGAAGACAGAGCTGAAAAAGATGCAACAATCTATTGAATTAATGTAATGCTGTGGTACCGTGGAATTCTCATTGCTAGCACTTGAGATGAATACCAGTTTAGTCAGATACATTATATAAAACCAGTGTATTTCAACATGTCTTGTTGCCTCAAATAATAGCAAGGCAATAATCACATAAGAGGGGTCAGCTGTAATTATGTAATGTATCAGTGTGACATTTCCTATCAACATGGCAAAGTTAAGAGAGCAGCAGTGATGTGGCTCAGTGAATATGGACCCGTGCTTGTTTCAGCACACATAACAGGAACAAGGGGAAAAAAAATGATACTATCCATAAATTCCCCCAAGAGTGATTATGAAAGAAGATGAAATCATGCATGAAGAACAGACTGAAGGTCTGGTGTGACAGTCTCTACTCCTTCTCTCATTGACTGTTACCTATTTTCATGTTCAAAGAGAGTTAATACTTTGCCCTTAATTGTAATAGCAAATAATTAAATTACCCTTTTAGTCTGAAGGACAAATTTACCTTTGATTCATTTGAATAAAAAAAGGGATAAAGCAAAAAAATACTACTGCAAATGTGAAAACTGTTTCTTCTCACTAGTTAAAGGCAAAAGATGGATAGGTCAGTCCTGTGTACATTTTTCACAGCACTACAGAGCAGTTGAGACTGGCAGCCTTTCTCTTTTGGGAGGCTATCTAAGCCCAGTGTGCTGCTGAAGCAGGTTCAAGTAAAGCGGATTACTCAGGGCTGTGTCCAGTTAGGTTCTGAATACCTCCCAGGAGGGAGACTCCACAATCTCTCTAGGTAACCTGTCTCAGTGTTTGACCACCCTCACTGTAAACTGTGGTTTCTTATGTTTAAATGGAGTTTTCTGTGTGTGTTTGGTCTCACTGCCTTTTTGCCTTTCACTGAGCACCACTGAGAAGAGTCTGACTCCACTTGCTTTTCTCCCTCCCGTTAGGTATTTATACACTTTGATAAGGTCCCCCCTGAGCTTTCTCTTCTCCAGCCTGAACTATCCCAGTTCTCACAGTCTCCATGTTGCATGTGAGGCACTCAGCCCCATCATCCAGATTATTAATGATGTGAAACAGTATTGGGCCCCCCTTACAGATCACCACTAGTGCTCTGCTTTCATTTGAACTTTGTCATCACAACTGCCTGATACCAGCAATTCAACAAGGTTTCAATATACCTCACTGTCCATATTCTAAGCCCATACTTCATCGGTTTTTCAATTCACTCTCAAGAGCAGAGGAAGCAAGTTAAAAATACAAGCAAAACATTTATATGGTCTGTACCTAAATTTTCAGACACGCCAAATGTTAATACATATGAGCAATTTGCACTATTCAAAGAGAACATTACTCCTAAAGGAACTTGCTAGAACAAAAATTAGAACAAAAATCGGTATTTCCTTCAGCTTCACAACCAGACAAAAGTGGGTTTGCTATAGGAGAAGCAATATTTTAGATAGTTAACAAAGCTGAATTTAACCTATGTTATTAATTTAATTGGGTCCAGAGCAAGGATTTCTAGTTTCAAATAATGAAAACATTAACTGATACCTTTTTAAAGTTATGAATACCTTTTCATGAAGCCCTGCACATATAACTGAAAAATACTTATTCTAAGGAACCATTGACACGTGTGTTATATTGATATGTTACAGTTCATTTGCAACTCTGTAATCAAAAGATGTGCCACATGAGCTATCCCTTTTTATCTTCTGATCCATTTTGGTTCTCCAGCTTGAACTTTTCCCTTTTGTAATAAATAATCTACATTTCAATATTAAAATAATTAAAATAGAAGGTTTTAAGTCTTTTAATTTAAAAATATTTTTTTAAAAAGCCCTCTCAATTCCAAATGACAACAATTCATAGCTGAATTTAAGCATATGTACCACATTACAGTGCAAAGAATGAACTCTTCCTTGTTATGACACTTACAGATTGACCATAGTTATAATACTTCAGCCTTATTTTTTCCAGATTGAGTTTTCCAGCTGAATTTTACAGACAAAGATTTTTTCTGCACATTTTCCCCAGAAGACTCTTGGCACATTTATTATACTATGTTATTCATGTGCATTTAGGGACTTTCCTATTGTTATTGATCAAAACCATTCATAAGATCCCTTAAAACATATCAATTAATGACAACTTGGCTTTCACTTTTTGAAAATTATGTTTTCCATTTCCAAATGTGGACACTAAAAATCTCCACTCTTGTCCTTTTGTACAGTCATATTCACAAGGAACCAGCAATTGTTATATTTATACTAGTACCAATCCAGCTTTGTTCAAGTGCAGCAAGGACTGTTGATACATAACCTATATAATCAAAATAATTAGACACAGTAATTGTTATTAACTTACTTTAATTAACAACCAATTTACTTTAAACACAAACTGAGTAGAAGGTTTCAGTTTAAGCTAGCTAGAGAGAAAGAAGCAAAAGCATGCTTCTCCCCTATTCCCTGTATCATTAGAACACAGACCAGGGTGTCAAATGTGCCATTTCTAAACTAATTTGATTAAAATTAAGAACAGTTTAATAGATTTTATAAACTTCTGGTAATTTGTTCCATTTATCTGCAAGCGCTTGCTATATTTTCATGAATGACAAACGAGACGAACATTTTTCTTTAAGTGCAGAAGAGAAATTACAGTGAATTGCAGAATTGTAATTGGTACCTCCATAGTGACAACCCAAACATCTGCTACCTTGTTTTCAATCTATTAAACTGAGGTTTTACTGCATGTTGATACTAGACCGGCTTCATGACAGTTGCAGACAGAGACAGAAGACAACTACACAATGTTGAGCTGATCAGGTAGTGAAAAATTAATTTCAACTCAATGTCTGCAGTTTAAAAAGCATATTTCTAAATTAGAACCAATCCTAGGGATTTACATGATTTTTACCAACATCAAAAGAATTACTGCATCTAATTTAGGGCTGAAACCTCATCTCTTAGATTTGAGGAAATTTTGTATCTCTAGTTACATTTTCTTTTGTTGTAACAGTGATCAAACTAGCAATTGTACATTTGGAAAATGTCCTTTGAGTCACTCTAGTACACAATTTAGTAATCTATCAAGTTTTCTCTCCAGCATCTCAATTCTCACCAAGGTGGTCTATGAAAACCTTATGCAGTGTTTCTTAACATGTAATCAGAAGTTCACTTACATAATCTTCCTTGCTTTTAATTAACTAGTTAGCTCTCTTAATCAAAATTAATCATATCTTTTAAAAACATCTCCACTAGTAGTCTGAAGATAATCTCACACATGACTTCTACTAGACATTGTACATGAATTTCAGCCTCAAAGCTCTGAAATGCACACCATCTATTTCCTGTTTCTAAATATACCAACTCTCATTTTAATTTGTGTTACCTTCTCTATGCTTTTTACTAATTAGAAATGGAAATCTTGTAGTGCACTGTAGACATTAAATCATCATTTTAGGCCAACAAATTGGAAAAAAAACCCCACAAAACCAACACCATGCCCAACACACTCCCGAACCCCTCAAAACCACTGCCACTATCTGAAAAAAGTGTATTGTGATAATGATCATGTTGTACAAGAATGTGATCATCACATTAAATAACGGAAAATGCACAGATTTATATATTCACATCAAAAGCCTGAATTTCAAGCCCCCCCCCCCCTTTACAAGTAGCTGATCTGTGCACACATTCTTCATTTGCACAGAACTTACCAGTACTTTCAATTTTCTACTTTTCTACTAAATATATCTCAGATAGGAAAACTAAATTTCTAGCAAGACCAAACCAAAGCAAAAATTAGTCTTAATACTCACTGCCCTTGTGGTTGCAGCACATTTACAAACTATTTTTATAGTTTAAGGAGCTAAATTTAGTAAGTGCAAGGCAAATCCAAACACATGAAACGTAAAAGGAAGGCTTCTTCACTTGACTTAGGCTAGTGATTATAGCCCATCGTAATTATAGATCTTCTCTGTCAATAGTACTCATTTCCAGAATAAGGAAAAGGGTTCTTCAAGCATCCATTTCTAAATGAGTCTAAAAACACTAACGGCGGCTATTTCACTTACAGATAATATACTCTTCAAATCTATAAGCTGAAATTATTTTAAAATTGATTTTGGTTAGTTAGACTTTTGGGGATGCAAACGCACGAGCTCAAGTGTATATAATATGTTATAGCTGTGCTTATCTAATATTTTCTCAGAGGGATTTTTTTTGCATGATTGGTGGGGTAATGTTTGAGATGCATTATAAATTCAGTCCTCTGGCCAGTCCCTCTCCTTGTCAGGATGCAAAGAAAGATGCTTTTGCTGGGCAGAATAGCAGACTGTAAGACTGCAGCCAATTTTTATCTGATTAGTCATTCAGAAGGAAATGGGACAGGAACGATGGAGAGGCTGAACATCCTGTCCTTCTTTATAGGAGAATTCTCCCAGAAAAACTTGTATCTCGCCTCTTCCAAATATATAGCCTTAGCAAACTGGCATCAAGCACTGCCAGCCCTTCTCAATTGGAGTGAACTGTAAGGTAACTTAATACTTTGGTCACATGAATAAGTAGAAACCACAAAAAAAAAAAAAAAAAAAAAAACACAAACCAAACAGTGGCATAAGAAATAAACAGTGGAATGTTTTAACATGCTCAATACTTTAATTCAGTACTACAAACAATGAGCTACATATATGCCCAACATTCATTCATAATTAGATGGATGAGATGTCCCATTGTCTTCATAAGGACTTGCCAGCAGCCAGCCATACTCTATTGATGTGTGTGTGTTTGCACTTATGCACATGAGATGGGTTTGTAGTAGTACTTATTGAACTTGCTCTGAATTTTTAGAACTGCCTTCTAGAAGCTTGATTTTTCCATGCAAGGTGTCCGCCAAAACAGGTCTGTCATTTCTTCAGTGATGCTAAGGAATAGTATGGGTTTGACTATGTTAAAGTACTCTAGCAACACTTCCTTTGAAAACTTTCTGTTTCCACTGCTAGACTCCAGCTGGGAAAAGGGTTTTATGTAATAGATGCCTTCTGTCCATCATAGTCATATGCCCTTGTGAAATCAGATCCATAAAAGTCATATGCCTTTGAGCAGTCAGAGCCCCTTGCACTTTGTTCAGAATCCGTGGTTACAGTTCTTCAGAACACCATCCACCACAGAGATTTTTCCCAGCTTATCTGGCACCATCTCCAAAAGCAGAAAGGCCATCATTTTTGGACACCTTCCCACACATAAATATCATAGAAATATGATTGACTGGAATCCAGAGGAGCCAAGAGCTTCACATACAAGAAGGAAAAACTGGAAGCTTTAAAGAAAAATTAGTAGTGGGAGCTACCTGAAGAAAAAAGAAGTAGCTAGAATTTGAAGCATAGTTTTTTACTCACTGTATACTTAAAACCAACTTTCTAGAATGAGCTGTGACTCAAAAGAAAAGAAAAAATAGTATTTTGTTTAAATTAACAGAATTTAACACATCTTCTTGAGTGCAACTTCATTCACAAAAAAAAAATAGCAATGCCAAGTCAATTAAAAGGCTTTTTCTACTCTGGAAAGCAAGTCCTAAACATTTATTGCTCAGAAATGAACAAGATGTTTTCTGCCATATACTTTATTGTTGATTAATTATATTTCAGGCATTGTACCAGTTGAGGGTTTTTGGGTTGGCTGGGTTGTTTTTTTTCCCCAGAGGAATAAACCACATGGATTTCTGAGAGTAAAACAAAAACTTCCTAAAACTGATATAATATATATTATAAAATTATGTAACATATCTGAAAAAATTGATGTCATATTTCATTATGAGGTCATTCATCCACCACATTATTTTCTAATAAGCCTGTTTGTGTATTCCACTACCTTTTTCTATAAAACTGGTGGTAAATTATCACATTTGAAATTACTATCTTTCTGTTCCTGATGATAGAGAACACAAAGAAAACCTACATTAAAACAGATGTGCCTGAAGTAAGTGGTTTACACCCACTTGTGTGAAAACAAAGGCTCCCATCAGGAAAACATGCTCCCTGACAATATCCCTTACAATGTGTAACTGCTAAATTCTAACCAGCATATCAATCAGTTCCACAATGTGATGACTATCTCAGCAGGATATCATAGACATGAAAAGAAGTATGTACTAAAATCATCCATTGTGCCAAATTATTTTTTTTTTAATTAATTGGTCCTAAAAGTGGTCACACAACAATAAGCAATATTTATATATCTAGATGAAAACACTTTGGAATACCTTGCAGGAAACATTGACTTTTAAAGGCTGCATTCATCAACAGACATATTTGGAATAGATGGCAGTTATTCCTATAAGTGAATCATTATGTCAGTATAAGATGAGTGGAAAATAACAACATAATTGTTACAATAAATAACATTTTTAAAAAACCTATGCAAGGTAATAGGGAAAGCATTTTTTGCATCATAGCAAGTTAAAAATATAATTTACTTATTTTCATACAAGGAAGCAGGAAAAAAAAAAAGGCTAATGTGGTAAATTATATTATAATAACAAAAAGCTTCCAAGTGACTGTCAGTCCTGTTTATAATCTTGCAATTATTATTCCAGTAGGAATAAACAGAATCTGCAATCACCAAACTGCTAAGGCAAAGAGGGCCAGTATGAAGGAGGTTTTTACGATCTTGTTTTCTGTCACATGGAGAAAGAATATAGAGAAATATAATTTAACTTAATCATAAAGTTTTTGCTAGTATGGGAATAATTTATCATGATACATTTTACTGTGCAGGATTAATTTGTTTATCCATCTTCTCTTCCTGTGTTCATTTGTTGCTGAGGCAGGACAGTCACCCTTTTCTCTGACAGAAAAGGAGACTGGGAATGAAGGAAAAGAGCTGTCAGGAACTGCAGTCCTCCTCTTCCCCAGTTCATTTACATTTACAATTTAGTGTATATTAAGCACTTCAGTGAAAGAACTAGCTCTGAGCACATTTATCTCACCTCTACCCATAACATTTCTGCCAGACTGTGGGGAAACCTGCACAAACTAATGAAAATATGCAACCTTCCAAAGGGTTTAACAATGTCAACAGCAGATTTACAGGACAGCCTTGCTCTGATCTCTGCTCCCTAATCCTGCTTTGCTTAGGTAAATCCATCCCACAGCCAACTGCTGAGAAGCTTTCTGGGCAGCTGATTCCATTCTACCCCTCACTTACAACTCTCAAAAAAACCCCAAACCAAACCAAACCAAAAAATCAAACCAAACCAAACCAAAACCAACAACAACAACAAAAAAACCCAAACAAAAACCACAAACCCAAAATTTTATTTTTAAAAAACCAGCTTTTTAGTATCAAGGCAAAGCCCCTTTATTCCGACAGTGGAAAGCGTATGACTAGAATAACATGTCCAACACTTTACACATTAAAGAAGTCTTTTCTAAACACAGTTATTTCAATTATTAACTCAGTAGCTAATTTAGTGAGAAAAGCTGTATTTAGTGAGAAAAGCTATATTTGTAATTCTTACTATATAAAACTTCAATGGCATGTGATGTGTGAAGATCATTAGTCTCCGCTAATTAACACTCCTAGAAGCAGGGACAATTAATTACATGATCTATTATCTCTAATAATTATTATTTACCTAGTTAATAATATGCACTCTATACTTTTTTTTTTTCCTGCCTAGCTTATTCTGAGAAAATGCTTATGAAGGTCTTTATGAAAAAGTTTTTAAGTAACTATCGTGGATTTTTTTGGTGATGATTTTCTTGCTTATATATTGAAAGATACTTTGGCCTGCATTGTCTGGTCCCATCTGTAATGTAAATCTACATTAGACAGGTGTATAACACCAAGAGCAAATTATGGAAAATGAGATGGAAAACAGATTTACCTATAATGGTAATAATTTTGACTACAAAGTAAAACCCTTGAAAATAGACAGGTGTTCAGAAATCAGTTCAATCAAATCAAATAATTTTTTAGTTTCACTGGATCAAATGCACCATTTAGTTGGAGATTCAGAAATGTACTTCAAAAACAAAGCATATACAATTGTCACAAATTTTCATTACCAAACTAAAGTGCTGAAAGCAGCCAATGAAAGACTTACAGTGCTATCCTCAAGTTACTGGACTCGTCAGACAGCCCTACTGACCCAAAACCAACTCTACTGAGCTGGAAGATGCCAACCTGAAAATTAGTTATTGATTTTCCACAAAGTAGATTTTTCTCTGTGTTTCTCCTTACATGACACATTTAGTAACTTATTGTACCCATAAACTGTAAAACCTGGAGCACAGCATTATGAATTTATACAAATCCACTTGTTCTTTTTCACAGAGAAAAGATCTTTGAAGTCCCACACCACTTTATCAATCTGCCATCTGAAAAATCTCCTCTTAGTGCATTTTGCTGTGACATTTTCTGGATGGCTTTAAGTGCACTGGAAGTATGGATTTTTGCCATTCCAAAAGTACTCCACAGTGACAGTGCAGGAAGATGATTCTGGCCTGTTGCTCCTTCCTCATGCTTACCCTATTCAAATACAGATGACATTGACAAAAAGCCAGGCCAGTGTCATTATATGGACTAAGTTGTAAAAAATCGCTCCAGGTATGCTTCTCACTGTTTTCCAGTATTATTATATAAGGATAATGCCTTCCACAGATCCATCCTTACATAAAATGGATGTTAAATAGTAGTTCTCCTCCCCATACTTCTCAACCTTAAAACAGAAATTAGTGAATTTTGCCATATTATCTAAAGGTAGAATATATTTTTGAGTACTGCTTGAAGAAAGAAAATAGACAAAAAAACCCAAATCAAAACAAACACATTACAAAGGATAGTCTCTGCTCAGATTGCCACCAAAATTAATTCAAACCCTTCCAAACCAAAATTACTCGTGCAAGCCTCTCTGAGAACAACTTTTGGAGAACCTCCCCATAGCAGGGGTGTTAGAACCAGATGATCTTTAAGGTCCCTTCCAATCCAAACAATTCTATGACTGATTCTAAAATGTGATGCAGTAACACAGGAAAAGCCACGCAGTCATGAAGGGAGAGCACACTGTGAAGAGTATGTACAAACTCTGCTGCTTCCAAGTTGTAATCATCTTTCCTCCTTACATTCCAGTTTTACCTTTTTGCCCTCAATATGCCCCGTTGTAGCATTCTGTTTTCCAGAATTTCCATTCCTTCTCCCACTGTCTCTAACCCAAAGCTGACCTGCTTTCTTATAGGCAGGTCGACCTTGTCTGACACCTTGACTGTCTGTCTGATAAATGATCTTTTTCACAGACTTCAAGTCAACAACTGGAGCTGCCAGTTATATTTGCAGCTTAATGATGTTAGTGGTATAGAACTACAGAAGCAATAAAACAGAATTTAGGCCAGGCCATTTACTCAGGTTGTTGATTCAATCGATCCTTACTAATTTTTTTTACTACTTCTGTCCCCATCTCTGTGCTCATTTTCTGTAATGTGTTTGTGGTTTTTGGTTTTTTTTTTTTTTTTTTTTTTTTTTTTTTTTTTTTTTTTTTTTTTTTTTTTTTTTTTTTTTTTTTTTTT
>JANIJG010001966.1:192338-210033 GCA_024611175.1 Megaceryle torquata | reverse complement strand
AGAGGAACAGTACGCGATTGTGGAGGAACGAGATTAGTGTGGTGGGAAGGGGTGGGAGCGAAGGGGGGGGGGGGGCGGGGGGGGGGGGGGGGGGAGTCATGACAGCTAGGTATATTCCAATTATTTAGATAGAATAACAAAGAATATGTAATTTAAATAATTATGATAAAGAAAAGAATGTTGTAAATGATTTATTTCCTCCTGTTCCAAATAATTTTAAGCCTGCACTTAGTTGTAAGATTTGAACAAAGAAAGAAATTAAGATGATAGAATCATGACTGCTGAGAGATCCTTTCTCCTTTCAGTTAGTGCTAGGACCAGAAATACCATCCCATCTTTCTGATCTTTGTACAATGTTTAGAAACATTATAAGGATGAGTATTTATTAATATTTGTATAGCATTTTTATAAATAATTCTTCAAAGAGAGAAAATATTTTTACATTATTTTGTATTTTTTTCTTTTTTTTTAATACAAGTAAAAGGAACGGTGTTAGGGCCCTGAAATCTGGAGGAATTCATGTGAGTTTATTTTCATCACTTTCCTAAGCAACGAAGAAAAATCAGCAGGTTTAGAAAAGACTATAAAAGCTTCCTAATATGACTTGTATTCTGCATTTGCTTTGAAGGTTTTGAATTTGAATATAAAATGTTCTGCATGTTGCCTTTGCCTTACTAAAATTTCTGTCTATTGGAACATCCCCATAGCACCATACTGCCAAAGTTCTTACTCCAGAAGACAGTTACTTCTCCAAATAAACTTTCCAAGAAAAGACACCCCTTTACCTCCCCAGCCCTTTATGAAAAGTCAACAAGACAGAATAACAAAGACTTCTGCTGGCACTAGAAGTATTTGTACATTGGAGGAACTGCTTGGAATGAATCAAAGTTAACCAAGTTATATTCTCACGTGCTGTGATGGAGAAAAAAAGTAAAATATAATACACTACAGATTTGCTAAATTGTCTCTTGTTCTCATGTTGCATTAGAAATGAGTTATAACCCTTTTCATGCCAAGTCAGTTATACTATGCGGCTAGTAAGAACAGACGCATATCGCAAATCTATATATAGGGGGAAAAGTGATGTCAAACATACCTGAAGAGAATCATTAGGAATTATTGCACGCAGTGTGATGTCAGTGTCAATGAATTAATAAAACACATGTTAATTACAAAAGAATAAATCTGATTCCACTGTATAAAATAGGAAGTTTTAGATAATTCTTCTATCCACTCACTAAATCACTTAAAGTCAGAAAGTACTTTAAAATCTTTTAAATCTGCAAATTGCTTTGCAGGAATTGAACAGTAGTGTCCATATGCCAGAACTGACAGAATTAACAGTAGATGTAAAGTATTTCAGTCAAGACATTTCTCTGAGGCTGATACGTTATTTCTGTATCAGAATATAATTTTAAGTAACAAATGTCAAAAAAAAAAAAAGAAACAACCCCACATGGAAATCCTGATTTAGGAATGGGGTAGTGCTCTACTGGACAATAATGATCACTCCTTCCTCTAAGGAAACCAAATCTAGGGTAAATAAGATGTAAACAGTGATTGCTGCTTCCCATATTTTCCTTTTTTAAAAATTTGCCTTTTCCAAATAAAATACTTTAGGATTAGATAAATTTTAATGAATTGTTACCTTTCTGTAAAATTTTCTTATCTGCTTATAACCTTAACTTATAACCTACTAAAAACTGAACATATCTTCCACAGTTATAACAAAGATATCATCAAACAATTATGTATTTTAATCTAAACTATTAGAAGCCAAGAGAATTTATAGTTCCATCAGTACAGCAGGTAACAAAGTTTGTGTCACAAACCTGTTTGAATTTATCACTATAAGGTCACTGACTGAAAACAAAATACTTATTTTGTGTAACAACAATATTTAAAATGGTAATGTGTTGATTTTCAAGTAACAAACAATAGCATTTTGTGATCTAGGTACTTATTCAAGTATATATTTTTTTCTTATTTGAAAGTATTTTCTATAAAGAAGTATTTAGGCACAAAATGCTTGTTTCCAGTCACATCTCAGGTAGAATTCTCAGACTATTGAAAAAAATGCATTTCATCCAGACCCTCCAAAAAAATCTACATAAACTTAGTAGATATTCTACACAACTTCCTTGATTTAGAACTTATTTTTTCCCATTATTTCTCCCCATCAAAAGATACCTACATTTCAAGTATTCTCATCACTGCTAACTATAAATCAGACTTTGCCAATTTCCTAAGCCATTTCAAAGCACTCAGATGTAACTCTACTTGCCAAGTCTTCATTCTCCTCTTAAAACAATGTCGGATAAGCTGAATTATGAAAAGTCCTGTTCATATTGATCAATGCAGAACTAATTCAAACACCTCCCCTCAGGAAAGTTAAAAACTCACAAAAAAATGGACAAAAAATTGACTTCTACACTTTGTGCATTAACAATAATTGAGTGTGGATCTCTCAATTCCAAGATAAACAAGGACAGTAACTATGGCTTCTGATGGGACAGATGATGGAAAATCACATGCTTACTTTAAGACACTGATTCAATATTCCTTGGAACTCAATTTCTGTATTAAGTTCAGGCATCCAGACTAAATATAACAGATATTTGCCAGGCAACTAGAATGGCTAACAGAGAGACCAGGTTAGAACTTCAGACTCATTTCTGCAGTTTGCTGAGCAGTGGTTCACATCTAACAAAGCACTTATGCAGATACTTGATTCAGCAACTTGAAGGAATGAGTATAAATGTAATTAATACTGTAGTCTCCAGTGGGATTGAAGGAAGGTATCTGGTAAGACTTTCTTATATGATTTATCCACAGCAGAGTGGAATTATAAGCATAAAGAATGAAGAATAAATTATTCCTCATTAATTTCCTGTTTCTTGGTCTCCTGGGATTCTGAAATTGGGGTGTTGGAAGCAGGATGATGTAGGGTTGTGTCATGCAGTGAGATGTAGGGATTTTAAATCTTAGTTTATCAGCAAGGTTAGAATGTGCAGTACTAAAGCTTTAAATCTGGTTGTATGTTTCTTTTAAATTATAATAAAATTATTGAAACTATTGCCTGTGTCATTGCTTCAGATAAGATATTACAGTAGTTAATCTCAGTACTCATTTAGTACTTGGTGTGGCTATGTCAAACTCTAGTTTCACATGCATAATGCAACAACTACTGATCTGGAAGGAAAAAAATTCTATAACTGACACGATGAAAAGCAGAATTACTTCTGTCAGTATTATCAGTGATGTACTAGTAATACTGGTTAAGTTTTCTATGGAAAATAGGCATTAACGTATCTGATTATCAGAAAAAAACCCTAGAGTTAATATTGACCCATTCCATTTAATACTGGAATTCGACTATTTGAAGAGATGCTGATACATCTGCACGCTAAGAAGTGGGGTCAAGAATCTTTACTAAGAGACAGTCAAAATTGACTACCGTAATTATTATTTTTCTTCTTGGTTAATACAGGCAGGCTCAATAAGTGATCACTAAGGGCACACACAAATATCCACTAACATAACTTTTCAGTCAGTTTCTTCAAAAAAAAAATAAAATGCTCAAAGCAGGAAATGTTATTCCTAACACACTGTTAGTTGAAACTGAGACAGATTCCTGATCCCAGCACTATTTGTCACATGAAGATTATATGGATACTTATGAGAGTGCCACATCAGAATAAAAGAAGATATAATCCATTTATCATGGTGTTCTTCAGATCTATGCTAACAAATGCATAAAGAGCTTTACAATGAAACTTCATGTAGAGGTTACTCAGAAGTTTTGAAACCAGCCTACTTAACTGTTCCTTTTAATTTCATTTTAATTGATGGCAAATAGATCATAATTCCTACTTCTTCCTCTGCCATGCTTATCTCCGGGTGAATAAAGTAAATAAGTCACAGTATCTTTGTGGCATCTCTTATAAGCTACTATAGACTTTATGGAGTAGGATCTCTCAGATGGCAATCACATGCACATACAACACCTGTGCAGCTCATAAAAGGAAGAGGGAGTCTTATATAGTCAGGAGAGAAATCTATCAAAGAAAAGAAGCTAGGTGTTCTTGACGTACCATTGACTAAGCTGGCATTTGCATTATCAGTGGCATTTGCACCTGTTGCACCATCTGTAGCTGAAGGAGGGTGGGAGGAGGGATGGGAAGAATCTACTGAGCAATAATGGATAAAAAAAACAATAAATAATAATAACAACATGAACAAATGCACATGACAAAAAGAAAAATATTTATGGAATACTATGGCTTCATTTTCTCCAAAATCAATCTGCTTTAAATTAATTAACATAACATTCAAAAGCAAAATGTCATTACAAAAGTGTTACAAAGTAAGGCAAAAACTCATATGTGGAATAATAATAATAAAATAAATAAATGTGAAAGACATTTAACAAAGTTAGCAGAGTTGGTGAGAGCTGATTGTACACAGTACTGTGTACATTGCTTTGGTCCTTTTATATGTCTTTTGTTTTTTACTTTAATAGAATGTTATGCAAGTATTAAAATTCTTGAAATATTTCCCTTGAGTTAATGAATTTACACAAAGCATGGCTAGTTTTTAAAATATGCAGCACAGTATATTACATATTTTGGGGTTTATGTAATCTTGTATAGTATGACGTATTATTGCTGATACATCACAGTGTAACATGGGCTCAGTCTATGTCCTGCCATAACATTGATCTCAGTAGGAACATTAAGCATTTCAAAACTGCCTGTGGAAATGGCAAATACAGTCTTGAGGAAAGTAAGGAATTATTTTAAATCCAAATAACAGACATTATGTAATTGCCTGTTTTGTGGTGAAATGAAAAAAATGTTAGAAAATATTTTCTTTTTCATCAATTATCTGCATATTGGAGAAATTGGTCATGAAATCTTTCCTAACAGGAAGGTGAAAAACTCCAAAAAGGTTTTATTATTTTATCATGTTTTTGATATTAGAGTTCAGAAAATTAGTCTCTAAAATGATAAAGTTTTGTTTTCTTTCTATTGATTGATTGTTCACAGTAGAACACAGCAGTCCTATAATGAGTCTTGATTGAGGCTCTTGAACTTCTTCAGTACTTGACCCATAATGACTGTTTCACACTGTACTGGTTTGTTCTTTGAGAAAAATGGTCTTGTTCTATTTACAAATGGCAAATTGGAAGAAGAAAATAAACAATATACAGGATTTAAAAGCACACCCTGTGTTAACTACATTCATGAAAATTTCAATTGCAAATTTGATTACTGTGATGGCAATAACAAATTGTTTTGGTTACTCATGCTTATTTTTTATTCCATTTGGATACTCACACTAACCAGCACAGCATGAACTGCTAACAGCAAATCACGCATTCCAACATTTAATATGTTGTAATTTACTTCTGGAGAATAACTGATTATTCAAGCTTAACATTAAGATTTGCAACACCAACAATGCGTGTGCACTTAAATGTTTGCCACAAACAATCTTGTTGATTTTAAGTCATTCTTTAATTTAACTGGACTGATTCAAAGACAAAATTTTTAATCATCAGCTCAACCCTGATTTGCACCAAAGGTTGCTGGCTAAAACCTCATCTTTTCATTTGATGGGGTACACTTCTTACTCTACCTGGAAGCTGATGTCCATCCTCCTGTTTCACACCTGTATGATGATTTTTGCAAAATGTTAATGAACAATAAAATCATACACCCACATAAGACTCAAACAAACATTTACGATTGGCATGATTTCAGAGAATTTCAGGTTTATATAGAAGAGTACGTTAATTGAGTACTCTGCTACCAGCTCTGCCCAGGTGCTCCTCTGCACTAGCACAAAGTCACTAGCAACATTAAAAAAATACGATGGAATGTTCTTGATATTGTAGCTACACCCAATGAGATTCAGTGTCTGCACAACAGGTTCTCTGTAAGAATCTCTGACTCTGGGTAGTAAATTCCAACCACAGCACAGTGCATTACTCTGCTGTCTCTGACTTTTCTTTCCCTGTCTTTCAATGCTATCTGCATTGCAAGAGGAGAGAAACATCAGTGTCCTGACAAAACAACACACAGAGAAGGCCAACCCAGTTAAATGAAGGCCCTCAGCTACTCTTTCTCACCTACCACACCCTTAGACACTGACAAAACAGATGCTGCCAGATCTCAAAAGCTCTGTTTCTAGGAGTCTTTGTCTTAATGATAGCAAGATGACACTGTTAAGATACTGTTCAAAACTAGTCTGACATGGAAGAGTTTTACTTTCTGAAGTTTCAGTCTTTCTCCTTTTAATGTTCCTGGAACTTACCAAGCCTAACAGGTATTGTACATTAATGTGAAGCCTTTCATGATGTAAAAAAAGATTTCCTCAGAGAAACATGGAATCAAGTGCAACCATTTCTTGAACATGTTCAGAAATGGAAACTGTAGGTCATGAAAACAATTTCAATTTGACCTTCCTATTTGCAGCTTCAGATTAAAAGCATGGAAATGAAAAAAAGCTGGAATCACAAAATGCCTGACAGAAACATAAGTAGCTATAAATACTCTTATTACTAGTGAAAACCACTAACTACAATGACAATGTTAAAAAAAAACCAAACCCAAACAATATTAATTTGTCCCTAACTATGTCTGAAAGGTAAACAGAACAAACTTGGAATGAAACTCTGAAAATAGACTTGAACAATTTACAAGACTGTGTGAACAAAAACTGGAAAGGACACACATTAAATCACATTTCTGCTTACTGTATAACCCATAAATTAGTAATTGCTTATGACATCATACTATAATAAGGTGGAAAGTCTGAAAAGACTTATTGATTTAATTAACTGATACAGAACATCAGTTAAACTATCTGTTAACATTTACTGCTACTTTCTTGTCTTTTACTATTCTTCGTTTGACCTTTACACCTTAAGAAATGAAAATGCTTTTAGAGTCAGTCACTGACATTCGAGGCTAGCAGAAAGCCACATCTTATCTTTATTTTTGAAGCTCAAAGAAAGGTTCTATTTACATGACCAAGATGGGGTTTTTTTCTGGGAAAAAAAAAAAAAAAAAAAATTACATAGATGTAAATGCACAAAAGCAAAACCTTAACAAATTTTATGTCAGTATGGATTTACGTAAGGAATACATGGCAATGGGAGTATGCCCACGCATTCCCTTGCATTTAATCACCTCCTGAGAGTCTGCAATTCACACTGGAAAAACATCTTGTTATCCAATGTATTCATTGGTTAACAGCTTTTGCTGTTTTTCTGTGTGACATGTAATGACAAAAATGTATACAAAATAGGAGGTTTTTTAAATCATATTTGTCAAGAATGGAGGACAGCTCTGGCTACACAAAGCTCAAAACCTTTCTTTGCAGCATCCTTATATGTTGTGAAATTTACCTTTCTTATCTTTCTTTTCTTCTTCTTCTCCTCCAGCACCTAGCAGAGTAAAGATGATGCCTGTCTGAGAATTTACACCCACAGCAGTTACAAGCATTCGTCCAGAGCCTTCCATGACGTGAGTACCTGAAAATACACAATGTAAGTTTTATATAGCTTAAAAAATTAGAAAGAATAGCCATTAAATATTTTATGAAAGACTTTTACTACAGTACTGAGTGAGATTGTTACACTTTAAAATATATTGAAGGCAAATATAATTACAGACAAAAAATAATCCCTATTGCTGTATATTATTCTCAACCAAGAACACATGACTAACTGCAAATCTTAGGCTGCACATCCATTAACCACAGACATCAGATTCCCTTTTTAAAGGAAATTTTGTCACTTTCTTCTGAGAAATATTTCATGCTTTATTGCAAGAAATTGTTTATTTACAACTCTTATTCCTATATTGAATTAAATATTAGGTGCATCTAAGATCATAGCCTCCTAGGAGGTTTTTGCTATGGGTTGTGGAAACACAGACAAAAATTCCTAGAAATGGTCAGAAGTATTCCGATTTATGTTTTGTGAAAAAAAAATATGACAGAGGATTTGCAGAAGATTAGGCTATGCAATCATAGACAGGATATTTCTGAAAAAAAGTTTGAAACTGAAGAACAACCTATTGTTATGATGTGTGTTCAAGGCCAGTTACTAAAAGCTTATTAAAATACCTGTCACTGAGACATGCGAACAAATGTGCCAAGGATGGCATCAAGTGCCAAATTTGTTATTTCATATGGTGACAATGTCTTAATCTAAAAAGTGCATTAGGAAAGTAATATTTAAGTGTTTGAAGAGCTATATCCTTAACAGGTAGTGAATTTTTAAAAATACAAAGCAACTCAGTAGTGCTCCAATGAAACAGATGAAAAATAAATACATAATGACCAAAGACTACTGACAAATAGAGAATGCTATTCATTGATATAGTCTTTAGATTTTATCCTTTAGTGGTAGAAAATTATTTTATGCCTATGAAGTGTAAAACACTGTGAGAACACTGAGGAAAAAGCGATCATTTCTTAACACAAATTTGACAGAGCAAGTTAGGATTGGAAGTTTACCAGACTTGGGGTTTTTTAAATACTATTTCCTGTATTTGAAGAAGGAATTAATTTGGAAACTATGACAACAGACTGTAACACAGAACCTGTTACCCTTGAGAAAAAAAATAATTGTATACAAAAAAGGAAACGCTGTATTTATGCTTCCAAGTGAACTATGGGTGGACACGTGGTTAACTGGAACCTGCTCAGAAAGTATTCTGTTATTTAAGAATTGTTTTTAATCTTAGGTGCTACAGTTATAAATAAACTGCATTTTAAAAGACCACTCATTATTCCAGATTTGTAGCCGTGGGTCATCAGGAGAATGAAAACAAATGGAATCAAAACACTGTCCAGCAATTACATTCTCCTTTGGGGATGGAGATAGAAAGAATTTTTAGTCTTCTTTTGAAACTATTTGTAGATTTTAAAGTCCTTAAGTCGACTACGCAGTTTGACCACTGTGGTAATAACGCAATTATACTGCTTATAATATTGTAATCTTTGCCTTGTCACTGCAATATTTGTGACAAATTACTGTTCTTTGCTCGGTTTTAATCTAATGTTCCTTAGTTCCTCACCTCACTTCAGAGGTTACATTGTACAGCTTTACAATTATCAAATTTGCCATAAATTTAATGTTCTCCATTTACCTTCCTTAAGACAACATCAGCATTTCATTCATTCTGTAACCACATGAATCAGAGTCATCCTAACATATTCTGTGGCTAATGAGTTAAATTGTTAATGGTGTTAACTATCTTCCCCCTATCTCTTACCCACTACTGTCATTAACTCGGTATTTTAAACTAAAAGAAAGTCATTCACTGATGCCTGTAGTTCTGAAATGTACCACAGCAGAGCACACTGGAAGCCTTAGTAAAACAGACAAGAAATCTTCAAACAATTCTTCTGAAAACTCCTCCGAAATGGCTTTTAACCAACCTGCTGCCTTGAGCAAAGGGGAAGTATAATTAATTTCTCACAGAAAATCTTATTGGTCATCCAGACCTACTAAACTTAAATGACCATGGAAAGATTCTTTCTCCCCTCCCTTTAAAAAAAAACCCAGCATTTTATTGGGTTCATCATCATCTACATATGTTCATTTCATTGAGTTGTCTCAAAAACTGAAAAAGATATATGGACCTATGTCCTAAAATAGATCAATATTATGTATATACACAAACATTTGCAACCCATTTTTTTAAATTGCATTTCCTTATTACTGCTCATCCAGTTGCTTTCCTAGAACATACTAATCAATAGAACTATCTGTTTATAATCAAAATATCTTTCTCTAAATAATCAAAATCTCTCATGTTCTTAAAAGGAAAACAGAAACACAGAACAGAAACATCTGTCAACACTAAGCCTAATTTGAGAGCATAAATATCTCATCAGAACACTAAGAAAATTTCAGCAGAAATAAGCCAAACAAAAACTAAGATGCACTAAATGCATTAAATAGTAGATGCATTCAAAATAAAAGGCAACAGACCTTCTCAGTGCACTAAGAACTTTCTGAGATAAAATTTGATTCCTTAAAAAGTAATTTGCCTTTTTTCATATGATAGAGCAAAACATGAAAAACGTACAATTTAGGACCACCACCCAAACAACAACAACAAAAAGTTACATTCAAGCTGAAAGAAACAGAAAAGATCTTTCAAAACCAGAATAAGCTTGGCTGTACTGGTTCAGATAAAAAGAAAAATGTCTGAAACTTAAGTCAGAGATTTAGAGGAATCTCATTTAAGATGTAACATGATTTAAAATAGTTTTTAAATAATTGTTCCTGTGTTTTGTTTGGAAAGGAATCTTCTGTACTGGACTACAAAGGTGGGTAGAAATACCCTCCAAAAAATGGAATGCACCTCTATGTTTCAAAACCAGCTTTATTAGGAAAACATGAACCTGGTCAAGATTTCAAGCTTATTTCTTCACACATGGATAGGGAAAAAAATGTCTTCATTTGCAATGCCTTTCGGAACCTTTTCTTAACATTAGTCTTGTAAAACATAATTCAAAACTGTTAAGCTGCACACAAAAGCATGTTTCAGAGCAGGTACTCATTTATCACGAGACTATGTTCCACTGGTACTATTGGAAAACTTCAGGATCTACATTAAACTGAAGATCTGAATCTCCTTCCACCCAACTGACATTTTCACCATTTAAATGATATTAGCTTGAATAAAGAAATGGACTCTATGACTTAAGCTATTCTTATATAGATTGAATGCTGGAAGGAATGCATGCTTTTTCATTTATCCATAAACTAAACATGCATTTCAATTTCATGTTGAATGACTCTACTGACTTTTTCTTTCCTTTCCAGGACTGATTTTTCAGCATTAGTAAAATAAATTTTTTCACACACGGAGTATTAAATTTAAAGTTGGTAAGTGGTGAATATTTCAACATAGAAAAGAAGTCAAGTTTAGTAAGAAAAGAAATCAACAGATTAGATAGAAAAGGGACTTATTACAGCACATTGGTTCTAGACAGAAATGCAACTAAACATGAGACAGCTCAGAAAACCTCAAATCTAATAATAGTACTGGTGAAATACATTGGAAATAGGGACAAAAAACATGAAAAGAACACCAGAGCATGCCAGTTCGGGGGTTTTATACTGTTCTACTACTTCCAGGTGAATAAAAATCTTCTATTGATATATCTAAACAACTGATTCAGTCACTGCAATTATTAAGAGGTAACTTCATTTAATAATAAAGTGAACCAACCATCAGAGTATCCTCTATGGAAAAAAACCCTAAAATTAAAAGAGAGTTTTCCTGAAAAAAAAAGCAACTTATCTACAAGCAATTTCAACATATCCAAATAATTTGGACCTCCTTAAGGTAGTTGCTCAGTTCTGAAAATTTCTGCTGTGCTAGAAGCCTAGCTTGGAATATTTTCTGGCAGGGAATTAAGACAGAATCAGAAATATTTTTCTCTAGGCAATAACTGACCCGATTCCTTAATCAAGCTTCCTTTAATTTCAAAAACCTAACAAAGCACCATGACCAAGAGATTTCTTTTGTTTATTTGATCTTGAATAAGCTCATTTTTCTTTGTTTCAAATCCTTGTTGCACATTGATAGAAACATGCATCTGTAAATGTTAGATTAGGATGAAGTAACATTCCATCAGTCTTTCAGTAAGAACTTCACTAGGTGAGCTCAATCAATTAATCAGATTAATCTAAATACCTGGGAAAAAGTTTTAAACACTAAGCCTCACACTGTGTTTTTTGCAATGTTAACTATTATAACACATGGTACCCCAAAGTACTTCACTGTGTCCAATACTGAGGCCAGACTCATATTCACAACTTCTGCATTTAGGAATCGTGGATTTCTGCAAACTTTGAACTATATAAAACTTAAAGGGCACATCAGATTCAATCAAGACAGTTGAGTAGTAGTCAGTTTGGTTACCCAAGCTGACTTCATCTCTTGGCTGATACAAGTCCATGGAAAGAAATTTAATGTCACTACAATCTTCTTTAAGCTGATGACTTTTGATGCAATGGCTTATGCTACGCAAGGCATGCAAATCTCTGTTAACAAACTAAAAGAAGAAGGAAAATGTTTTAGATAAAATACAATGTAACTATAGAAGAGAAGCTGCTCCTTTTGGTTTTAGCTATACCAGAGTATACCATTTCTGCCTTCCTAGGTGGTACCAAATGTGCTATATGCAGATGGAAATGAACCATCTGGTTTAGTCAGCACTTGTACTCTTAGAATTGCTTCTCAAATACAGTAAATGACTATCTGGATGATTAAACAGGACATTAAGCACAGAAACTAATATAGTTTAATTGTGTCACTGAACTGATTGTTGCTTCAGGTGCCAATAGTGAAAATAATACTTCCTGATCCAGAGTGTTTATCTTTCACCAAATTTAGACTCAGAAAACAAACTCTGGATGCAATTCAAATATTACCTTTTTTTCAGTTATTCTTCTGTCAAACCTGAACTGTTTTCATTTCCAACAGATGATTAAGGGAGAACAGTGGCAAGCAATATCCTGACAATACTTGTGCAAATTCCATAAACCTGTGTAGACATAACTTACTGATGTCTTCGGGTGCAAAGCTAAGAGGAAAATGTAAGGTCAGTTTGATGTTTTCACCTGGTGTTGGTGTGGGTTTTTTTCCTTTAAACAAGTTTTATAAAATATAACGTCCACTAGGAATTCCATTTTTAAACCAGGTTAAACCCACCCTGAAAGACATGGTAGTTTTCAAGATTTTGGGTTTTGGTCTACTAACTACTTCCACTGGGCACATCTGCTTCTGTATCATTGGGGTTAAACTCTGCACTGTACCTATGGATGAAGGTTTTTTTTTCATGACAGAATCTAAAATCATCAACCCTGCTCCTGAGCAAATACTGTTTAGGGGTTTTCAAACACAGCTTAAGTAAAATTCATTAGTATAACTATGGAAAAAATGTGTTAAAATATCTCTTTAAAATATCTAATTAATTCTTCACTTTCTTTGTAATCACAATAGAGATTACAAAACAGTAGAGAAAAATAAAAAGTATAAGTTTTACTTAATTCTGCAATAAAAACCTAAAGGCAAATTCCTCTTCTTACAGCGAAGAAATTTGCGTTTTGGGAAGCAAGATAAAAACATCTTTTCTCCTAACCTGACTGCTTTCCCCTTTCTCTTCCCACCATCACTTTCAGGGCAATATCTTCATGTTCTTTCACAGCCACTGCTGAAATCTATAGCTATTCAAAAAGATCCAATTCAATTTAGGAATATGTGAGAGTACAGGAATTAATGGCAACTTCATAACCAGAAAACCTCTAGAATTTGACAACAAGATTTTTAATTGATAGAAGAAGCTACGATATTTAATGATAGAAGTTTCTGTAAGAAATTCTCATCAGTAAAACTGGCTCTTTAAAATGAAAATTTTATGCTAGTTATGAAGTTATATTTACAAAATGGTACAACTACCAGCTAAGAAAAAAGAAATTTTTAAAATAATGCACAAGTATTTCAAAGATAACACTGGATTATAAATTTTGTTAGTAACAGCAACATTGAGCTGTTCCTCATAATATCACTGCAGGCCTCTCTGTTTACATGCTGGAAAGCGTCTTCAAGAGAATTCTTAATCTACAACCAAGCTAAGCCTGAATATCTGCACTACTAGGATCCATCAAATCACTGTAAATCTAGCAAAAATAACAGTCTGTAGTCTCTGTACACTACTCATGAAAGTCAGAACACTTCCTTAAGTTACCTTACAGTACATGGGGCCAGAGGGACACCAAGAATTCAAAAGTGGCACTGTCCCCACCATTCAGCATTTCTAGATGTGTGCTGCCTGCAAATGCTGAGCTCTTTATTGTATTTTCTCTGCACAAATGCAGCCTTTGGAGTTTGCAGCTACTCCACTAATCCTTATTAGCCTCTACTGAACATGGGAAGACATTTATAACTTGGAAAAACTTGGAGGTTTACAATATGAACAGCAAAAGGCATACACTTGGCAGGGATACTGCAGCAAAAACATTTAACAAATAAAACCAGAAAATAGTTTTAAAGAAAACAAAGGAATTTTCTTTCTAAAAGAGCAAAAGAAATTTGTTTCTCAGAGGTGATAGGAATTTTGTGTGTCATTTGAAAAAAAAAAAAATCAAGAAGAAAGAGCTTGCTAAAGTTAAAATTAATTAACATGGACTTCTGTAATGTGAAGTCTGCGGCAATGGCATGTCCACAAATAACATTAGCAATTTCCTCAAGTTAAAGCAGCCACCTTTTAAGTGAAATCTGATGGTGTTTTACCAGACGATATTTCATAATTTACAAAATAAACACTCATAATCTCATATTCAGTAAACTCGTCTGGCTTTTAATTTGGGCAGCATTTTCCCTATTAATTCATTTCCTTACTTGTCACTGTTTGTCTCTTCTTAACAAAAGCATCTCTCCACAGTTGTTGCTTGGGAAACCCCAGCTAGGTGAGGCAGGATGGGGGCAGGTTTTCTCCAGAAATGTGTTCTTACCTGCTGCACTGCCAAATAAATTTTGGGATGACTCTTGGCTGACTGTAAAACCAGACAGCAAAGAGGAACCTTTCCACAAATAAAAAGTTCAGATGTATTTGAAAATGCTTGTTTCAGCTTATAACATGATTATTATGATATCAGCAGCTGTTACTTTGTGATCACATCACAGCTGAAATCTATTGACAACCAACTTATTTAGAAACTATCTTTAATAGAATTTTAAAAATTGCATTCTATTTAACTGATTTACTGTATACAATTAGATTACAAATTTAAATATTGCAAATAATGAATTTACCAAAGAAGCCAAGCCAACAGTATATAATAAATCCATTTCCTCTAATGACATTGTCTCTTTCTGTTGTATCTAGTTGACAAATGAAGTGTTTAAAGAGACTTAAAAAGGCCTAGAGATTCAGTGGTTAAATTAGAACTCACACACAATGAAATGAAACAATTATTTGTCTAAGGGATACTTTCCTTTTCCTCTGAAAACATTTCATTACCTTCTTGCTTGGTAAAGTATGATCATTAGAAATAATTGCACACAATCAAAAACCAATATAACATCTTTTGAATGACAGACAAGGCCAGTGTCTGTGTTCAAAAGGTCATTTGTATCTAGGTTATGAAAACCTGACAGTGTGAAAAAACAAAGCAACACAAAACATGAACAAAGCAGTGCACAAAAGATAACTCAGCATGAATTCAGGCAGATTTACCTGACAGAAGCATTGGGTCTTTGTCAACAGATTTGCGGACTTGGTCTGACTCTCCGGTTAAAGAGCTTTCATCAATTTTAAGATCATTTCCTTGAATAAATATCCCATCAGCAGGTAGAAGATCACCTTTCAGTAAGAACATGGTAATGGAAAACCACAGTGGTTTAGTAAGATTGTTTTTATAATTACATAATGATTTTTATTATAAAATCACAATTAACAACAGTTGCATTAAAATGTAAAATTAAAATCGAGTGAAATAATTACTACCATACCTGTCCATATTAGCCATATTACTGCAATCCTATAGGGAAGGGCCTCTGTATTGCAAAGTTTTTACCTAATGCTAATCCAGAATCAGAACGCATCACATTTAAGATATGATGAACATAATAATCACTGAGTTTGGGCGGGGGGAGTAGACTTCATGACATGAAGGTTTCTATCAACTCCATAGGAATTAACATGGCTAATATAGAGTCACCCTGTCCTTTCCCTTCCCCTCTCAGGAAGCCCTTAGCTAGGTCCAGATGAAACTTGATGGTAAACAGAACAGGCATTTTGCTGGAATTTGCTACCTCAGTCAAACACAGAGTACACAGAGTTCCTGCAAAAGTCTTTCCGTCCACTGCAGCATAGGCTTTCCACATGGCATATAATTATAAGGCATCCACCTACTAGAATCATCTGATCTCAGGGGGCCATACAGGATCCATATCTCTGGAGCAGCCTACGAAGTGGGGTGAGAACAGAGGCGCCATTGCCTTTCACAGAGCATTTAAAAATAGTTCTTCCTAACTGGCAGAAACAAAAAAATTCCAAATAGCTTAATCAAATAGCTTAATGGAAGAGAACTACATTTGTACAAACAGTTCTTGTCCTTGCCAATGAAAGGAAGTGAGAATTACAAAACAAAAAATAACTATCTAGAGAAGTTTTGTAGCAACTATCTTAGGTTTTCCTTTTGCCTTAACAGCCAAATTGTTATCTTACCATGGACAATAATGACACCACAAAATTCTCTGTCTTTTAAATAATTTCTATTCAAGTGAGCCTAATCTGCTACAAAGGGAAAGGAGAATAAAGCTCAGGAAAGCAGACACTTAGTTGATGGAACTTACCATATTTCACCTGTGCAATGTCACCAACTACTATCTCTGCCACTGGGATTTGGATAACCTGTCCACCTCGGACAACAGTAAATTTCTGTTCCTGCTCGATACGACTTTGAAGCCCACGAAACTGCTTCTCCTTGCTCCAGTCATTGAAGGCAGTGACAAGTACAACACAGATAACAGAGAGGAGGATGGCAGCACCTTCAATCCAGCCAGCTTCAGCCTCACCTTCATCTTCAGCTCCTCCTGTTGCAGTACCACACCCTGCAAAGACAACATTAAGAATCATTCAGTCAAGTGAAGATTGAGTTTAGCACAAGAAAAACTTGTTGTGAAATGATAGGAACGTTAAGGAATAGAACTGCTTTTTGAAGTACTGTCTGATAAATGAAACAGGGCATAATAGAGAAAAAATAGAAATAAAGATGTCTGAGAAAAAGAGAAATTTTAGAACTTTTAATTTTTCTACTGAACAAGCTATCCTTGTTAAATCCCAACTAAACAAATGCAAAAAGGCAGCACCGATTGTTATCTAATGGAAGGGTTGATAGATTCATCTGAGCCATCAAGCATTTCCAGAACTAAGTTACAAGGAGAAGCATCAATCAATGCAAAACAATGGCATTCAATTAAGATTGAAAATAGATTACATTAAAACAGACTTAAGAAATAATTTTCAAAACAAGTTCTAGATGTTCTCAACTAAACACACTTAGAAGGAACACAAGTTTTAAAAATACTGAGATGATATTTAAATGATATTTAAATGTGATAATAAAATGTATTAGGGAACACAGTAAAAATAATAGCCTAATATTAATTCCTCATTCTTCCTTACAGAGAAATATAGTGGCATGATTACAGAACTGTAAGTATATTATTCTTGTCAGAAGAAAAACAGTCTTAAAAAAAATCTCTATGCATTAATTCTAAATCGCTTTATATATATCTGCTAGTTATTTATTTCAAAGCAATATGCAATTAACATTTAAAGTTTCTCCTAGATGGTATTTACAAAATAAAACTTAATATATTGACATGCGGAATCAAACTCTACAACCCGAGATAGGTTATAAAGTAGGCATGTTTATTACAGTGCCGGACGCAAGGGGGATTGTTCCTCCTAACTTCCGCCGTACTTCAAAGCAAGCAATTATTTATAATGAGAAACATACATATTCATTGGAAAGGAGGGATTATTACAATTAGTTCCAGGAATAGGTGTGATTATTATAATTATTTCTGGGAACTCATTATCATAAGTCTCCTCCCATTGACGCCTGCGCACTGTTGTCTGGTGGTCG
>JANIJG010001966.1:148228-168564 GCA_024611175.1 Megaceryle torquata | reverse complement strand
ATTTTTTACATAATTTGGCAAATTTTTTCCGGTTTTTCCGACGGGCTTTTTTTACGAAATTTAAGGGGGGGGGGGGGGGGGGGGGGGGGGGGGGGGGGGGGGGGGAATAAATCTGGATCAGATGCCAGAAATGGAAATCTTACATTTATGTAGAGGAACAAATATTTTAAGCATGGGAATTCAAGACTACCTTCCAAAGTGGGGGGGGGGGAGGAGGAGAGATGGTGGCAGTGGGGCAGACAGGATGTTAAAAACTTTCAACAGATATCAAAGGATTTTGCAGCATATATTTTATAAGTAACATGACATAGCCTCTAATAGCCCCTTCTGAGACAGGTTCACCAGCCTTATCTATATCAATAAAAATACTAAAATGAGTGAATTTTACTAAGTTCAAGTCTGCAGCTGCTAGAAACTTGTCCATCTTCATGCAAATAGGATACATCAGTTATATAAGCAATGACATATTTCTCCTCTGTAATGCAGTAAACAACCATCTACCATCTAAGGTGAATAAACAACCACCAAATACAAGCTCAACCTTGAAAACAGAAATAAAAATACTCCACTTTCATAAGAATATTATGATTGTTCTTTAACTCATTAAGCATATGGCACAAGGTACAGCTATTTGCTTAAAGAAATGTCAAGCATATAAAAAATGTCAGTACCAGATGTGACAGTACTAGGAAAAAAACACATGGAAATTTCCTGTTAGTAACCTTCTGCAGGGTGGGAATGGAATCCATTATATATAGAACTGGTTTTACTTAAACTTATACAAATAAACTTACTTAAACTTATACAAATGACTTCTATAAAAAGTTTTTACCTTCATTCCCTTCTCCAGGTGGCTGATAAAACGAAAGCCCCAAAGATATGATGGCTGCAATTTCCAATATTATAAGAGTCACGTCCTGCAACGCTTCCCAGACTAGTTGTATGAATGTTTTTGGCTTCTTTGGAGGTATAAAATTTTTTCCAAAAATAAGCTTTCTCTTTTCTAGGTCTGCAGCAGTGCCAGCTAATCCTGTAAATAAAATGAAATAAATTAAATTAAAATTGCAGAGACACAGAAAATCCTAATTTATATCTGCAGTCCTAGAAATTTTTTCTCCAAGAACAACTACAAGCTGCACTGCCTATGGCATATTAAGAAATAAGAAATAGGTAGATATTCCACTTAAATTTTGTCTTTGCAACATGATTTGTCTTATTTTCTTCCTGACAGTGTTAATAAAAAACCACTTATGAATTAGTAGGCTTACTAATTACTTACTAAGTAAGACCAATGTATATAGTTACATGTAAGCAATACCATCTAAAAATAGATCATAAAACACAAAATTGTATTTAGGATGAAGCTGGAATATCTGTTGGCAGCTTTTAGTAATATAGGAGCATAAAGATCTTTGTTCTGACCTCAAGTTGATGACCTCAAAGTATAAATTAACAAAGCATGTCTTGTTCTACTTCAAAGTAACCTCTCTTTCCGTGTATGTACTGCCAAACCATTGTTGGAATGAATTGCATCAATTTTTCGTTAAGTGAAAGATAACAGCCAAAGTGAGAAGTTATATATGCAAAGAAAGTAAAAAGGAAAGGATACAGTTCCTTAAATAAATATTAAATTGCATGTATTTTTGTATTTTGCATGATACTTCAACTTTTCAATTTAAGGCTACAGTGTAAAAACACATGGTTGTGCTGAACAACCCAATTAGGTGCTTTTTTCCCCCTGTTTTTTAGTTACATTAATGCATGCACATCTAGCACCTTCTTAGAATAAAAAAACAGGGAGAAAAAAAATACATGCAAAAGTATTAGGGTATAATAACTATGCCCATATACTGCTCTCTGCAGCATAAAACACTGCAATAAAGTAAGTGGTTACATATATCTTCCAAATAATATTTGATATCAGTTGGAACTGAACAAAACTTTGTTTTGAATTTGATCAGCATCATAAATTTATTCATGCTTAGTCACCCTAACATGACACAATGAAAATAATTCATGTTGAGAGTTGACCTTGGAGGAATACACAGGTGCCTACAAGAGAGTAAGAGGAAGCGATGGATCCCACACCGTGAGGATTCCTCTCCTCATGCAGCTTAGGGGAAGTCCCCACCTCCCCCACATCATATCAGCACTTATGGGGTGGCCCTGGATTGGAAAGTGCTGTTAACAGCACCTTCAAGGCTTCAAGTAAAACAAACCAGGATCCCAATGTGCTGCTACTGGTACTCAGCTTTATGTCTTGTTTATTCAGGACTGGTGCAAACATTCCCAGCAGCGTGCAAGTGCCAGTAAGTTGCCTCTTGAATGAAAGTATCCGGTCCAAGTGTAATTTCCTCAAGATGTAAGCGATGCTGTTGTGAACATATCAATCCTGCCACAGTACAGGCAAAGATGTTGACTCACCTTTCACTTAAGGTATATAATTACAGCTGTCATGTAGCTTCTGGCTCTTGGTTAACTCATCAAACTTTCATTTCACCTTCAGCTCCTAAGAAATGCTATCCTCCTCTCCCAAATAAAGGCATGCTGTAGTTATTATTACTGCACTTAATTTAATTTTCAGTACCTAGGGCTTAGGGACACTGTAACAGGCAGTTTCCAGCTGTTATGAAGCATGTCTATGTTATTCTCCAAGACTTAAACAACAATACGTCAAATTTCTCTGCTCCTTCATGAGCTACCAGGCAGCTTCTAATGTGAGATAAATGCTTTCCCCTATGAAATACGACTGCAGGCTATGAGGCATTTTGGTAGCTGTGCTTTTGTGAACAGTATAGAAGTTAGGACAACACACGTGAAAGATCAGGGGAGTCACTCACCACTGACTGGACCCGACACAGGGACAAGCCTTTAGTAGAGACCAAACAAATGGAGCCTGGTTAGCTTTCAGAGGGCTGCAAAGGCCTTCAACGCAAGGAAGGATTTTCACTAAGAATGGCATGCACAGTGTGCACTAGGCCCCCAAAACATAACCTTCTCCAAATACAGCAGCTATTTCATATATAAAGGGGAAATTACATAGAGAGCATTGATAGTGGTAGGGATTTTGCACAGAGATTGCTCATATGAGCATCTATGAGCAGCAATACAAAACTCTGAAACAGAAAGAACTCAAAAGCACATTGGAAAGCAGAAAGAAGAGACACCTGAAAAATGCCTGTTTTCCATATGTGCACAGCGGTGGGCCAGCTCCAGCAGGTAAGTAGATACCTGGGTACTGAACAGCATAAAAGGGATGCTGAAATAGCATGGGAAAGAGCTGCAGTATTTTTAAACAATTTTAATATTTACCTAGACATGATGAATTCACAATTTCGAAATTATGTTATATTATGAAATTATATTATGAAATTATGTTATATAATGTCAGGAGGTCACAAAATGTAGACATATTCTGTACCATGAACATACCACACGTACAGACTGAGAAGCCTTCAAAGCAAAAGAGAGACAGTGGAACTCAAAGATCTGCTTTTACTCTGTGACAAAAATAATTCATTTAGACACTGCGGAAATTTATACACCATAAGGCTGAGGACCAGAGTGAGTTTAAAGCATCTATGGTCACCATAATTTTCCACACTATAGTCTACATAACCTACATTGAAATTCAAAGATAAATTTTACTTAATTGTACTCTCATTTTTTGTAATAATTATTATCGTCCTTAAGACCCATAAATAGACAAGTGTAAGCCTAGATCTTGGAGGAATTACCAAGTCAGTCTCACCTAAAGAAAAAGAGCACATACATATTTATTTATGAAATTTATTTTCTTGTAAATCATTTAGAAATACTGGTAAATTAAATTCAAAGTTTGGGTCAAACCAAAAGGTTTCACTTCTCCTGAGATCTGGCCATTCCTTAAAAAAAACCTGTTCAACAAAATTTTGTGGATTTGGGGGTTTTTTCTGCCACTGAATGCCAGAAACTACCAAACTCCTACGTTTAGAGAGAAAAAGGAGAGAATGAAGAAATCCACAGATGGATTGATGAAATCACATCATAGCAGTCCTAAGAATTACGGTAGAGATAAGGTCAGAAAAGGACAATATAATACGTAGAGAAGCCAAAGTTGTTATACAAAGTGATACAGCTGAGGGAAATATGCTTGACAATCTGACACAATGCAAGATGTTTATTTTGTAAAAGCTTCCATGAATTCTCCATGCTATTGCCAGCTGAAGTTCTAAGGGAGACAACTCCTCTTCTTCAAATCATCTGCTTTATTTGGAACCATTATTTTAAGCAGCCCTAAAGGTGTTCCAAGCAAGCCTGATTTGGTTGTTTGAAGAGGCTTAGAGGTCACTGCCACTTTCTGTCACGCTGGCAGATCTTCAGGATGCTGCTTCCCAGCTAGTGCACGCTGACAGGCAGTACAGATGGCAGAAACGTCAATTAGCACAGCACGAGCTACAAGTGGACATCTGTCCTCACCAGTACTTTTAACCAGGAGACGGCTTTCCTGCTGCTAGTTTTTTTTGTTTTGTTTTGTTTTGTTTTTTACATTACACATACTGACTACATTACTGGTCCTGAATATTCTTTTTTTTTTTTTTAATTTCTTGCTTGTCCTTTAAGCTTTGAGTCCTGTGACAATAATGAAAAGCATTGCAAATGAAAGTAGTTTGAAATATCATTTCTATATGAAGATATGAAACACCTAAGGACATGAAAAAGAATCAGGGGAAACTAAAAAAAACCAAATGGAAATACAGGTTCATTATGACTCCAGACTTTATATGTTACTGGCTATAGCAGCAACCTTATGTCTTACATTCTGTATGTCAATAAGCCACAGCCTGGCTGGTTTTATGTTCATTTGTCCACACAAGTATGATTTTCTTTCTTATTTTTAAGTGCTTTTCCATGTCAAAACTGTGCAATACTTCTTTGCGTACACAAGCATTTTGGAATGATTACGCAGATTTGGGTTAAATTGATATACATGTAGTATATAGAGGTTCAGGAAGCACTGTTGAATTGTATTACTGATGTTTCCACAGCACTTGAATAATTACTTAAGGTATCAGTTTCAAAAATTTTCAACCAAAATTTATTTGAAAATTGTGGAATAATCAAAGGGATTGCATAGAAAACATCTACAGTGCCATGCAGTATATTAAATGCATCTTTGATTTCATCTGGCATTGTTGCTTTTTTGGAGGGAGAATGAGATCAAAAAATTTTGAAAAATGCCACTTAATGAATTTTCTCTGTTCTTTATTTACATCTGTCAGTTACTGCATGTTGCATATAAAACTATCATTTCAATTAATTTTTCCTGGAAAATTGTATTTCTCTGACAGTCATCTCCACTGCAACCAAACGGAGCATGACAAACACAATGGGTCTGATGATGCAAAAATATCAAAAGCTACTATAGCAACAACAACAAAAAACAACATAAACTTTTAAGAGAACATTTAACATCTGCTTAACTTATGAGATGAAGAATGGAGAATTTAGAAATGCATTACTTGTGAAAATAAACCATTAATTTCTCTCTTTCTTCTGTATATTTTCCGATGCACTCAGAAAAGTAGAAGAAAATTTCAAATAGCAAAAATTGCAATCAATATAATTTTAAAATCACAGTATATGTAAATTCAAATGTAAATTTAAAAAAAAATTACAGCAAGGAAAGTAAAGGGTTCACAGTGATGCTGAACTGCTGTTGAAATTAGTATATAAAGGTAAACCAACAATTTTGGTTAGTGAACTTTAATGACAATTATCTGTGACATGCATGCACTCATCCTATGAGAACACAGACCTCTATTTTGCCTCACGAGCACCTATCACCCTTGTCTCAAACTCTTTTCTCAAATGATAAGCATTCCTAGCATTAAATTATCTAGGTCTTCACAAAAACTAGACAGCAAAAAAGTCACAAAGCATCACCTCCACAATTAGTTCATTTTCTTTGCTTTGTTTCACCAATCCCATTTATTTCACAGTGAACTATGAAACAATCCCTAGCATTACTACTGCTACATAACACTTCAGTATAACTTGCTCAAGCCCACCAGCTTCTATAGCTGTCACATAGATTCTCAGAACTTCATAATGTGAATTAGAAATGTCAATTACTACTGTTGTAGCATAGAAAATTCAAACCCATAAACTCATTCAACACTTTTAGTGGGATTTTACTCTCTGTCTTTGGAAGCAAATTTCTATGTATTAGTTTGCTCTTCTCTCTTGAAAAAGATAGAATTGACAACAAGACTTTTTTTGCTTTCACTTCAATCTAAGAAGTATTATCTCTCTAGTGAATGAAAGGGCTGAAAAAGTAAAATTTTCAATTCAAAAGAATAACAGATAATGGTAATGGTAACAAACAGATTTAGTTTCTTAGAGCTGCCTTAGAAAACTATCTCTAGCTAAGAAACTGACACAAAAATATACATTGTATTAAATTACTTGTTTTACTGACATGGGATGATTTTTTTTCACGCTAAAACATACAAGAAAGATGTGAACACAAAGAGAAAATATTCACAGTCAGAATGCATGTCTCCCTGACCTCCCAGCTTTATTATGTATGTTGCTTTAAAAACTTTTGGATGCAGTACATTGAAATTCTGTTTAGGTCATATTAAAATAAAATCAGTTGAAAGAATTCAGTCCACCAGAAGGAGATTATTTAAGGAGAATATTTTCTAGTTTCAGCAAGGTGAATTTGACTTTCACTAGTGAGTGAATCTCAACAAACAATAATTTCCTTCTGATCTCCAAACAACAAAGCTGTTTGTAAAGTGTAATGAGTCTTTTAACCTGTTTTCATTAATGTCACTTGCATACACTTGTTTAGATGAATTTTAAGAAATTTGCCCCCAAATTAAAAGCCTTTGGAATAACAAATCATCTAGCGCATGTCCTGTAAGCATTACACTGCTGGTGCCACTATTTCTATGAGTCCATTTGGCAGTTCTGGTTTAGATGAGGATTTAGAACCATATTGAGTCAAATGCTTTACAGTCAGATCTAAATAGCCAACATACAGAAAAGAGGAACACGCATGTGGCAAAACCAGGAAATAAATTAACGCCCCCTCTATTTCTTCATTAATCATCTTCCCTCTTCACATCTAACAGCAACAACTGGCCAAGTGACCATGTCCTGCCCTCAAGTTCCGCCACCCTGCAGTACAGGAACCACCCTTCAGCATCTGAAAAGGAGCAAGCTGACTACAAAAAACCTTATGCAAACCTTCCCTGTTACAGGTCACAATCAAAACACAGTCACACAAAGTACATAAATACATCTCTAAATCCATGACTTTTTTAGAAGTAAAGTAACTGAAGAGCTTAACATGTTTTCTTACAGAGAGATGCATCTGATGTAAATGGTAGAAATGGATACATAACAACCTACATTTCCACAAGTTTCTCCTCTCTTTCTAGCTACAGAAACACATCAGCATCTCAATTTTATGAGGCAGCAAAAGGCCAAAGTTCTTGCTCCAGACAGTTTGCTGACAGTTTAGGGGAGTAAATTCACATCTCATGGGACTCCTGACTTACACTCAGCTGCCAGATACCATGCAGAATTTATTACTTCCAAGAAGCACTAAATGCTCCACGACATGTTTCATTCATTTCCCCATCCAGCCATTTTGGTTTTATTTCTTCTATCTTTTTCTAATTTCTTTTTAAAGTAAAATTTCTCTGAAAAGAAGCTATTAACCAGGAACAAATAATTTACATAAGATGACTAATAACAGCAGAACCAGAAAGGGTTCCTGCCTGTGACTAATGTAGCCCCATAAAACCCCACTCATCTGAAAGCAGTGCTACAATTTCGTAATACTCTAATGACTGGACTTTTGTGGAGTATATAACCATGAGCCAATATCAAAGCAACAGACAAGACATCAAATATTAAATGCAATATACTCAACATAACAGATGATTAATATTTTTCTTACCTAAACACAAACCAAAAAGGTTTCTGGTAACAAAGCATTTAACAAGAGCTGAAGGTGCAATGTGAAGAAAGAGGAATCGGGATTTCTTTTTTACAAATGTACTGCTGTCAGTGGAGTACAGCTGTTGAGAAGGAAGATAATCATCTCAACAGAAATCATTTCTTCAGTTCTTACTCCACTCAGTACTCATTACACTATTTATATATGTCTCATCTTGTGTACCACAGTCTCCTGGAGATGTTTTTCTTTTGTTCTAGATGAAGTATCAAGTACAATAAAGTCATCACAGATTCAGGGCAGCAATACTAATACTAATACACCATCCAGCTCTCATGCATTACCAGCCAGATAATACAGAAGTCATTAAAAATTCCTTGTTGCATTATATATAAACAACAGTGCAGTAACAGTGCAGATCTTTACCTAGCACAAAGAGACACATAACTTAGAAGTTTTGGAAGTCTTTACTGCAGCTAAACCAACCAAACCCAAGCCAGTGGGATATGCCACAGATGCTAGGTACTTCAGGTTTATTCAGCATCGCATATCCTCAGCAGTTTACTGGTATAGGGGCTTTTTGGAAGAGATGGAAAGCTCTTGGGAATATAACGGTTTCTTTCCCACATTCTCCCTCTCCTGGTAATCAAAGCCTTGGGAGTGTCTTCAAATTTCTGGCTTTGGTTACTTAAAGCTAGGATTTCACTCCTGCAGAAGACAACATTATGATTTAGAGTAGACTGTATAAATGGAACCTGCACAGGCTTATGTATTACTCACAACACTCCAAATTTCTACTAAAACACAGACATGCAGATGGGAGTAGTTCAAGGAAGCTGAAAGCATGAGGGAAACAGTATGAAACACATGCTGTTACAATGCTGAATTATAATATGATTGTTCCAGATAATATGAAACCTTTTTATTGTCCTTAATATTTAAAGCAAATCAAGCATCCCTGACTACAGCTTAAGACACACTCACTGGCTATTCTGTAGGATGAGACTTGAAAAGCACTAACATATGAATCAGTTAATGGCAGTAAATTTAACTGAGGAGATCCAAGGTCCTAGCTAAGAAAAAGAAGAAATAAATGAGCCCATAATAAGGTCTAAGTGGAAAGCCTTCCTTAATTAACACGCCTTCCTAACTACTTACCATCACTCTCTCTGAACCATACAAAAAAAAAATCACCACTTCATATGTATTGCTAATGGCAACCACAGAGGAAAAGATGTTCCTGGAATCAGTCTGTGATTCTCTGACCCCAAACCACACCTTGAGTAGCACTGCTGACAAGCAAACTGCTCTGATTGTTACAGAGGCAGCTTCTGCCTGTCTGTGTGGATGCAGCACAGCCTGGGGAATGGCAAGTCCCCCCGCAGAAACACGACCATTAGTCATGGTCCATAGGGGGCTCTGATTATACGGCTCAAGTAAGTGCCTGCATGAAAGCATCTGCTGGCTGGGAGCTGTGTGTGTATGCAGGTGCTCCTCTAAGCCCCAGAGTAAGTGCAGCCACACAGGTAACCATCACAAATCCACCAGCAGAACCAGAGTTAGCCACGGGGAAGCAGTAGAGTAGGGAATAATTAAAGGTCTATGCATGGGATCCTCTCCAAGAAGTAGAGAAAGAAAAATGGATGGAGCCACAAGTCCACATGTACACAGGCCTGTACTTGCTGTCAATGGCAAGTAACGTGACTGGTGACACTGAGCCTGAGGACTTCTGCTCCTAAGGAACACCACAACAAAGAAATCCACGATTACAAAAATAGCTGCTAGACTGTCTACTGTTCATAGATGATAATAAGCCTTCAGCTCCAATGTTTCTCATTTCTTAACACACTACAACTTCACATGACGTAAAATTTTGCAACTAAAACCTTATGTCCAAAGAAGACACATACTCTCATGTACTTTCAGGCTGATGTGGCCCAGACTCACTAAAGACTTCTCATGAATTTCTCTTCAGTGTATGTCCACTCAGGATGACAATTACAGTAATCTGAGAAAGCAAATACCCAAGGAATAAAGTGCATGCAGCTGGGAAAGCATGGCCTGAGAGAGGAAGAAGACATTATTGCAGATGAAGACACATTAGAAGATTTCTAAGTCAGTACAGAATGGAGCTCTTATGCAGTATCCTCAAAGTGCAATGCATCTCTCTGTTTATATGTAAGATCTTTACTATTACAATTTGTTACTGCAATCACCATAGTTTCTTCAATATAAGCAGTTTCAAGGGTCTATAGCTCATATTTTTTGATAAAGCCTATTGGAATAGTTAAGTAACACAGCATAACAACATATGGTCTCTTAACAACACCAGCATGGAAAAGAGGGTTTTTTTCCTAGATGAGGCCAGGTTAAGGTAACCAATTCCTCACTGAGATGTTTTAATCTTTTACATTAAAATAAATAACAGCAGAATAACTCATGTTCTGAAGAAAGAGATACATTTTTGTGATGTCTACACGAGAGTCAAAATGAAAATACCAAAACCCACTTTGCCAAGTCTTCTTCCATAGCATGATTCCTTCCCACCCTCACTTAAGAGGTAACAATCAAATAAACCAGATAGCAATGAGATGCATTTTTCTGAGGTGTTACCTCCAAGTGCTGCTACTTGGCCACTCTTCTTAATTTCACTGCTATCTTTGTCAGTGTCATCTGTTTTTCCTGTAAGTAATGTCAGCTTGTTAGCTACACAGCAACTGCACTGACTCCAAGCTATGCCTCTGCAAGAGCCAGAGCGAGCGTTTGCTACAGTGTATCTTACACTGCTGTGTGCTCAGGAGTATTCAAAGGGTCTAACAAAAAGTGAGAACCCTGAAGAAAACAAAGTGCTATGATCATTATGCCATCTGCAAGCAACATTAAATGCCACTATCACTCCTACAAGTGACAATGATATCAATCAAAGGCACAATGCCCACCTTGTGAGGAAGACAGTAAGATAATAAGATGCTTTTTAAGCATCCAGTGGATTACATTCCACTGCTTAGGAGCATTAAAATAAATAGACCTTTCAAACCTCTAACAGAGCACACCCGCTGTTGTGATCAGTTACCTGCATAACACCATTGCACTCATCATTAGCCATTTGCTTCATCCTCTTCATAAACAAGTGGGACCCATCCTTTAGATCACCCTCTGCCTTTCCTGTAGACTTAAGTACCACAAGGACTTGGAAGAACAGCAGCAGTCAAAAAAGCAATGAAACTTCATCCAAAGGTGCAAGTGTGAATACCATTACAGTGAATATCTCATAAATGAACAGAGATATATAGTAAAACTTTAGAGTCACTGGGCAGTGATAATTTAGAAAGTCAAACAAGCTCCCTATTGACCCATTTTCTAGATAAGAGAAGTAAAGATGGCCAAGAAAGCTTCAAGACTTCTGGTAATCTGTTAATTCAGTCCACAAGAGCTGCCTAGGTGAATAACAGCTGCAGAGTAGAGCAGGGAAGTCACTATCAGTAGCAGTGTTTTAGTTGGGGTGGTGGCACTATTGGAACAGATGTAATATTATCCCTCCACAGAGTTCTCAGACTCACATAGAGGTAATAAAAATAGGGTAATACCAGAAGATTTACTTTTTTAATACTGTGAAAAATGATATTTTCTTACTCCTGTTTTACTTTTGAGTGATATAGAAAATATAAACTGTGACCAAAGCAATCCCAAGATGTACTGTGGGATACAGCATTATTTTCTTCTTATACACACATGCAGCAGAACTGCATTAGGAACACAACACCCACAGATACCTCCTAATTTAGTGTACTAAAAAACCCAAAAGAATAGACTTTCTCTTATGTGAAGCATATATTGTCAATCACCTTGAGTAGCCCTCAACATAATTAACTTAATCCAAATGCAATAATCACTACTGAAGTTCTCCAGATTCTTTTCCAGTGCAAACCAAATACTAAATTAAATTATAGACCAAGAACCTCAAGGAAGATGTTCCTAGTCACTGGCTATAGTAAGAATGTAAGTCAGAAGCTGTCAAGGATACTGGTCCCACTTTAAAAATCCAATCTTAGTAGAAGTTTTCTAGAACATGTAAGACTTAACCAAGAAGATTTTCTCAACAAATGAATAGTGTTTCTCACTATCCTGTTCTTCACTCTTATTAAATACATAGCTTCCATTCTATATTCTGTAGAGAACTGAGAGTCTGACCTGCATCTCAACTTTCATTTTACCACTGGGGTTACGTGGAAATCCTTTCAAGTTGGGTAGGGCCACCCAAATAACTAGACTTACTTGGTCAGCTCAAACTTGTGGGAATGCCAGGTAGCAAAGGCAAACATGAGACAGAAACAGCACGTGACAAGAGCGCACCCCGGGAGACTCCTGAAAGGAGTCAGATCTAAAACCCAGTTGTCATTGATGACAAAAGTAGGAAACATTTTTGGATACAAAACATGCGGTTCCAGCAATCCAAAAAGACACTGAAAATTGCTCAACTGTAAAGAAGCTCTATTGAAGATGACAAACATATTCAAATCTCTTCAGTTCTTTGGTCATAATACCTATGTGTTCCTTATGTTAAGAATTACTTCATCTTTTTAACTTTGTGTTCTGTGGTTTGAGAAGTTGACAACTTTATGTGTCTTGGCAAGTGCACATTCAAGAGAATGTAATAAGACAGTTCTGCATCAAAGCTCTGGCAGAAGCGTGCTCACATTACAAATACTTGGGAATTTGTTTTAGGTACATTACCAGAAACCAAAATATATTTTATCATAATAGAAACACCAATTTCATGTTAAGAACCATCCTTGGGCAGCTTCAGTGAGTAAACAACACGTTTTCTTAATGACCCTAAAATAACCCCTACAGTTATTAATTAACCTCCATTATACACGGAAGCTTAAGTTTTTCTTTAAAATTAGATTCAAAATATAAGTCATTTAATCAATTAATGGCTTTGGCCATTTTCCTTGCACAGCAGTTACCTATGTTTATATTGTGCTAGCCATTTGATTTTATTTCCAGCCCATTAATTCATCACTCCGCTTAATCCAGATCAACTGGGAAGAGGCACTGTTAATCTAAACTAAGAACATTCATACAAAGAGTTCATCCATAATGGTTAATCAGAAATAGATGTTCCAGTATAAATCCACAGGCTGAGAATAGGTAAATCCCTTCAAGTGAGTTTGATTTAGACCACTTTCACCTCAGGTTCTCAAAGCTGCTGCTAGTGACACGTACATCCTCAACTCACAGCTATGGCAATATGGATATTTGGAGTCAAAGCCACACATGATGCAACAAGAAAACACGGTAATTTACTTTGTTAAAATAGAAACAAATTCTTGCAAGTAAAGAGAAACAGAGACCGAGAAGCAGAAAAGCAGCAAGAAGAGATTAGAGAAAAGCAACTAAAAGCAGTGTTCTTATTAAATGAAAATGGAGCAGAATCCCAGGTACTCGAAGACTTTTATTGTGTGACACAGAGGCACACATTTAGATAATCACTACTTAGGGACTTGATTACAAACTTTACACTGAAAGAGATGGAAAAAAATAAGTTATTGTAGTTATGCTCACCCCAGGAAAAGGCACATTTAAAACATTTACCTAACTTAACCTAGAGGTGTTAGTTTGTTGCATTACTAACTTTAATTGAAAATCTTATTTGGATTTTCACATACTTCCCTTTCAGGAGAGAGTAGGTTTTTCTTTTTATAGTTCCTTAACTGGTCAGCTTATTTTTCTTGTATGGCTCCTGCCTCACACAAAATTGTTTTGGCAAAAACCAGTTGAAATTCATGGTAAGGTCGGTGTCCAAAATCTTATGTATATTACTCCTAGACAACTGCTATACAAATATTATGAAACAGCAGCCTTCCCAAGTCCTTTTCAGTGGCCATTGAACACAGCATGATAAGTGACTTTATATTTTTACTGAAGCTCAGGTTTCCAAGTTTGTAGAATAGAATGCATTGGAATAAGTCTTTCTTAAATAGCAAAAGAAATTCTTTTCCTAAGAAAACATGTTTGGGGAAACTGGCAATCTTCCTAAAACCCAGAACATTCCCGAAATGCAGACTGTGATTCAAAAGTATTTTGTCATCTGTACAACCATTTTGCTTACAGCTGCAATGCAGCATTCTCTTCAGGACTGTTCATCACACTTAAAGGATAAAATGACCCAACTGCCTACTCTGTTCCATCATTATTCATTAATGAAGAGACCGGGCCTAGAGGATTGTCATTGCAGGATAAAAAAAGGTTCATTAATGCATCCCTTAAACGTGACACACATTAACACTAAACAAGAGACAAAGACAAGAAAATCATATACTTTTTTATGTATTGCTTTAGCAATATTTACAGACTGTTATTAGTTTATATAGCACTGATAACATACTATTCTATTCTTAAATAATTTTGATGACTATAGAAAGCACAAAAACATTGAAATAACAGGAGAAAGGATGAAGTTGTTCCTTTCAGGCAGACATCTTGAGTATGCATCTGTTTTCTACAGATATGAACTAAATGGTCATGCTGAAATATTTGGGATGCTAAAAGGCGGACTTTGTGTGTGCACCCCAATTCTGCTATCCCTTCTCTTAAACATATTTATATTTTTCCCTGCCTCCTTATGTGACTTCCTATGTCTACTGTTCTCCCAGAATACCATCTTAACAGATTTTCTCTCTTCATCCTTTTCCACATTCCATACTGTCTCCTTCATTTTATCTCAAAAAACCCAATGCAGCTGATAAGTATCATATAGCTCTTCCATCTTCCCTCTGAGTTTCTATTGCTCAGCATAGTCCTCACTCTCTCCTTGAAACTTCTTAATCACTTTAGGGAAACTATCTATCCTCTGAGGCCACAGCTGTTATTTAAGGTTACACACCTGTTCAGTTGTTGCTTTTTTAAGAGAGAAGCCTGAGCACAAAAAGTAAACAAAATTTTGGGAGATCAGCATGTAGCAATATCCATATAAAAGCAGAATTGATGTCTTCAAAGATGGCTGTAGAATACAATGTATTTTGCAGGCCTATGAATGACATTGAAGAAAAGCCCTTTTAAGAAAGCAAAATATTGCTCATGTTGCAAGACTTTGAAAATCTTGAGAAAAATACTCTATTTGTTTAATGATTGGGAAAAAGAGCAGCCAGCAAAAAACTTCAAAAGAAATTACGTGAGACTATTAATACCAAATGCCAGTACTGCTCTCCATTTATGTGCCCTCAAGATTTGAGAACTTATTGGGAAAAAATGAATAATTCCTGTTATCATGGAAACAGGCTTGCACAACATAAAAAGACTCTAACAGCATTAATCTTTTAACTTCCTGAGCTCTGTTTGTGTCACAGCCTTTATTTGCAATTAAGCTTAGTGCATATGAAGTTCACTGCCTGCCAACCCTCAGAGGACTGATACAGCCCTGGATGGGTAATTCAAGCTCCTTTTACACTGACCTACCAAACTCTGACCTATTAGACCTGTCTAGTAAAAGTGAGAAGGTATTACAATTTCATTCAGATCTTGATATCTGAGCAATTCATTCAACAAGGGTACCAATTATGTTTGATCCCCTCACCTTTCCCCCTGCTTCTGGACTGGACTGATTTGCCATGAAACAGTTATGCTGAGACATGCTGAATTTGATCACAGTGGCCTGAACTGAAAGGTTCTGAATCTTGAAAATTACCTTTAATTCACTCTGTTCATTTGCTATAGTTCTAATACTATAAGAACACAAGCTCTTCATCTACAGAGAAGTATCTGCTGCACTCTGGTTTACATGCAGTCAGGATGATGCGCATGAAGACCATCATCTGCAGTAGTGAGAACACAGGCACAGGAATGCTTGACGGAGTTTACACATCCTCTCATGCTCACCTGTATCAAAACACTAGATCTGTAAAATGTGAAATGGTTCCTCTGCCAATGGTTGAAGACGACAGGGGATACCATTAACTGATGCAGAGCTACCAATCCAGTCCACCTAATAATAGGCTTTTACCTTATGAATAAGACATTAGTTACAGAACATTGTCATTAAATAACCAAACAGAGCAACTAATGCTATCAGCATCTAACCAGAATGAACACAGACCAACTTTCTCAAAAAATGATGCCTTGAAAGCATATTCATTGCTGGATTTACTAGTTCCCTCACTAGAAAGGACTTTGTTCTGCCTAGATGTAGCGCTCTGCCTCTGCCTTCACCATATACAGAGTTCACGTCAACAGCACCAGACCCTTCTAACCCTATTCATGTAACACGTGACAGTAAAGCCACAGGACCTCAGGTTTCAGCAACAGCCACTCAAGCCCCAGCAGGATTCTGTACGTCTGCACATGCAGGTTACCAGTGCTGAAACCCATGGTGTCCCAACTTAGTGACCAACCATCAAAGAAACTGAGCTGGATACATGCCATTCTCACATATTTTCAACTGCAGTGAAGATGCAGATTTCTCCAAGACTGTTTTACTTTATAAACACCTAATTTAGAGCTTGATCCCTCTTCTGAGGTAATCAGCAGTGCTGCTGCAGGGGTAAGCAGAGGGTTCAGACTTCAAGCATGCTGCCCAGTACTGAGTCCTGCCATGTCTCTTGATGCCAAGATTTCCCCTTCCCTGCACATTTGCAGGTAGAAACACCCCTCTGCCCCAACAGACCAGTGCTCCATACTAAGTCTTACATAAAATCCTCTTGAACAAAAAAAAAAAAAAAAAAAACCAAAAAAACAACCAAACCAAACCAACCAACCAAACAAACAAACCAAAAAAAAAACACACAGTGCCAGGCTAAGGCTAAGTTATTAAAGCTGCATCCCAGCTCCTTATTTAGAAATTATTTTCTTTTATAATGTATGTTTCAGATGTTTTCCCCTGCTATGGCACTCTGCACTTACTTTTGTTACATGCTTTCCCCCTGACCCTGAATCCAGACTGCATTTACTGTGCTTTATGTAATGATGCTTTGTGCAGCATCATAGGACCTCAATGTAAAATTGCCACAGGAAACTACAGCTGAAGATTTTGCTTTTGTTGATTTTAAGAGAGTAGCTTCACTACCAAGGCCTCGGCTTCTCAAAGTCCAGTTCCTTCAGGCTGAAAACAGTTGAACTGGTCCTGAATCCTGGCTTTATCAAGCTGCTGCCTTCAACACCCTTGGCTTGTCCTTGAAACAGCTTTCTGCAGCCATGACTCACTCTGCTACAGCACGCATTTTGCTGTCAGAAAACTGAGCTGAGTGACAGAGAGTTAATCACGAAGGGACATCTCCATTTGAGAGGGACAAGAGGGAGATTCCTGGGGCATGAGGAACATCAAGCAATCATATCAGTGTTCTTGCTGTTTAAAACCAAAGAAAAGTGCTATCTACAATTCATTTTTCCTGGCTTCAAAAGCACTTTCTCAATTCACAATTTTATTTATATGAGTAGCAAAAAATAGTACAGCCAAACTTTTGCCTTACAAGCAACCACTCAAAGGAGGAAGAGTGCACAGCAGGAAGTATTTGAATCATACAAGTATTAGGAGAAAATAGCAAAATGCAAACAGGCAAGAAATTAAGCTGTTTTGCAGTCTGCTTTGCTCTTCATGTACCACATCACTGGTATGTAACTAACTGGATATTTGTGCTCCTTTAAAAAGACTCCTTAATATTGCATTGTACTTCTGAAAAATCTGGACTATAACTTTCCTGGTGGTAAAAATAGTGTTGTTGTGCTTCAGTAGCCCATGAGGATTTGTTTCAGTAGTAAAATTCTATCTGGAATTTGCCTTCAGAGGGATTAAGCAAGCTGTCTGAAAGCTGTAATTCCAGGAATGATAACACAGGATGCTTTCTGGGACATATTTATTTACCTGAAAACCAGGCAGGGTCATTAGGCTGTTTGTCTCCTACTAAACATTAATAATCTGTGATCTGTTTGATATCATCTAAGCTTCTCATATTCCCTCCCTCTCCTATGTCTGCTCAGTGTTTACAAAGTATGATTAGACATTAGTCCACTATCTGGCACAGTGGGGATTTGAATTATGATTGAAGACCAGCAAAACACAAACACACTGAAAAATAAAGCAATTTACATCTCAATTTGGCATATCCCATGTTATATACAAGTCATTATGGATATCTGAGTTCATTCATTTTCCCTGAAACTCAAATGAAAGAGTGGTACAAAAGCAAAGTGTAAAACACCCCTTTTCCCCTGCCCACCCTAAGGTCAGCTTCTGAGCCATCCAGGCATTTTTCCAGACGTATTTCATAGCACAGTCACACAAACAGCTGTGCTGACACTGAAAACCAGTGATAACAAATAGCTGGGAACTAGAGAGGGTGGCAATATTCACAGCCTAAAGCACCTAAAATGCTAAATAATACTCTCAGAGTCAAAACAAAAGTCTTCAAACAGCGTATGTCTACAAGAACCTATCTCACAGAATATCAGCGTTACAAAAGTTCCTGAAATTAAAAGAAGTAGTAATTTGTAGCACTACAGTGGCAACCATAGGTTTACATGTTAATGGTCGGTACAAAAGCCAGTGATGGTCAAATGGTTCTGTTTATCTCATAGCAAGGATTGTTTATCCTCATAGCAAATGTAGCCACACACTTGTTGCTTTTACAGCTCTAATGTCTGCATAACGTAATGCTCAAGCTATCAACAGCAGACTACTTCTAGACCCTTACATGCCTATATATTTAAAATGTTTGGATTTTCCCAAATCTCAGGAAGTTTTATTCCTGTAAGAAATTAAAGAAGAAACTACTCCAAATGGTTTTCATAAAGTTTGTAAAAATAAATGTAATAATAAATATTACAAGTTTTTATTCTTGCTTAACTCACATACATCTTTCACATAATTATCCCTTTATGTATACAGAGACAGAAAGAACATACACAAATGAAGAAACCATGTCTGGGGTGTCACAGCAATGATGTAAGGGAAGGTGCAGACTGTAAAAGCGAGCACCAACTAGAAATATGAAACACAAAGCAGGAGTTCTGATTTAGACCCAAAATTTGTGTATGTATCTGGTAAAACGCACCTAAGTGCATTTCACTTTTTTTTTTTTTTTTTAATTATACCTGCACAAAAAGATGTGACTTCTTTATGATAAAGGAACAAACTCTGGTGGAAACATAACTCCAGAGAATGGAACTGCCCTATATGGCTTATGCTGGTAGAAATAATTTTTTTCCAAGCACACAGCTTCTATGGCTCATTGTCAGTAAACTGATTTAATGCAGAAATCTAATGGAATCTATTTAGAATTAATGGACAAGTATGAGGACATGTCTACAGGATTTTTAAAGCTCTCATTTCTAATATGCAACAGGAAATTAAGGATGAGTAAAGATACTATTTTCATGGACATGTTGGATTGAGTTTGGCATTTCTGTTGTTGAGGGTTTGTTGGATAGAAAGGATGTAACTGCTTGTGAAACTTTCAGAAAATTACATGTAATCTACATTCCAGTTATTTCTAAAATTAAATGTAGTTGAAAAATCACATTAAAGGTCTTTTATTTTGGATCTCTTCATGCTATAAAACATTTGGTCTGGAAAAAATGTGAGACCTCTAGCAATGATAAGTACAAGAGCATTATCTTTAAACACTGTCAGAAAATAAATAACCACTGACTTTTGGATCTGAAGCTGAGAAAGTAACATACATGTAGGCAGGGATTTAAGTAATTGTAGTATTTTAAGTGTTGTAAGGTTTTTGCATTAATTTATATCTCAGGGTAATTCCTATTTCTGTTCTAATGCAGATTTCTAATGATTCTGCTGTTCAGCAGATCGATGGCTCTCACTCACATCTCCCACTCACTTCTAAAAACCCTAAGCCAGAAAGCCAAATATTTCAAAAGCAAGCGACATTGTTTCTTTGTCTTGAAATGCTACAAGTAACCTGGTTCTTAAGAAAATGAGTAATTTAAATCATCTACACAGTTACAATTCTTTTGAGAGTCCAGGTATCATAAGCAGTAGGAGCAAATCACAAAGCAACAGACATGGACTAAGGTAGTTTGCCTCAAGGATTTTTCAATATTACTTCAGTTTCTCCCTTACACTTCCCAATAAAGGCAACTTTGGAAAACACAGGATACATTTGCAAGTTACCAAACTGTCCTAAGATAATTTCTAAGCCATGAAAGTTGTGTCCTTTTCAATAAATGTAATTATAGAGTTTTGTATAGATATATATACATGCAAGACAAAAAGCTACAACTGACAAGAAAATGATCCACCTGTTCTAATTGTTCTGCTTACAAAAATTGGCTCAAAAAATTTAATTAAGCCAATGGTCTCAACATGTAGAATTTTGCAAGACACTGAAACCTCTCCTGCACAGCATTTTAAAGGCTAACAAAAAAGAAT
>JANIJG010001966.1:123627-147795 GCA_024611175.1 Megaceryle torquata | reverse complement strand
AAATATGAAATTCACACAAAAAATTAATTAATTAAGAAATAAAAAAAAAAAACAAAAAAGAAAGATCTCATGTCCTAAGACTTTTCAAGCTGAACATAACAGTAAATTCATGTAGATCCTAAAAATGAGGATGCAGAGTACTGTAGCGGTAGCCCTGTAGCATACAGACAACCAGTGCACAACCATTGTAAACTGAGTAGATGAAAAAATTCTGAACCAGCTCATTTTTGTCCTTTTCAATTAAATCAGTACACAAGTCACCTTAAATACACACAAATTGAAAATGACAAGGAGAACCACCTAATGCTTCTCTTTGCCTTGTTTACCATTCCAGCCAATGGAAAGGATTTGAAATATTTGTGTCAAAACACAGATTTATATTGGATTTTATTTGGCTTCACAGCAATAACTGTGGGTATCAAAACTTGAAGGAAGAAAGGCCAAATTGTGCAACACCTGAATACTGATAAACCTCAGAGAAGCCTTGAAACTGGGGGTCATATTTCTCAGAATATGTTGTACCAGGTGTTGTTTGCCACAAAAATCTCCTAGAAATACAAGAAGCAGCAAAACAGCAAAAAACAAAAATTCTTCAATCAGTTGGAGTTCCTTGAAGCAGACAGGTGGGATGAAAGTCACAAGGAAAAATAAAGGAAATAGATATGAAGAAATAAAAATACATTATTTATAGGAAAAAGAAATCCCTATTAATACATTTGAGCTCCTAAGTCCCCATGCAGAGGTTATTTATAAATGGTGGTTTAGTATTCAATTTGAGTGTGTCCATATCAATGGTGTTTTATCATCCAACATTTGCATTAAAAATACAAGATATGAGAAACTTATTTCATCAATGATTTGATGGTTGAAGCAAAGACTGGTCCTCTCCAGATACAACTGTGTAACACCTGAGAAAGAAGAGTGAAGGCCTTGCTGAGTCAGTGAGGGATCTGTTGCAGGTTTGAGGCATGGTTGCTGGGCTGCAGGGCCACACGTGGGCCAGATCATGCTTTCTGTGCTGATCAGCTTTCCAGGGTAGGGAGGGGAGCAGCTGGGAGGGCAGCAACAACAACATAGGGACCCTATGGGAGCTGGCGTTGAATGAGTGTCTTGAGGTGTCTAAGCTGACTCCTCATCTCCTGAAGACCCTGCAGCACTTGCACTTTAAAGGCTTTTATCATAATTAGGGATAGTCCTGTATAATCATCCCCTTCGTTCAACCCCAAACAGCCACTGAAAGGATGGAAAATGATCCTTGAATATACAAGCAGCTAAATAACACCATCAAAATACACTGGCTTCCAGGAGTGACAGAAATGCTCTCCAAATCTGCTCCAGCCTCTGCAGAACAGGCAGAGGCTGTTATTAAAATATTGTCTTGGTTCATGCAAGTTCCTTTGATATTTCATAATCCTAAATTTGCTGAAAACTCAGTGAAGAACAGATTCCTCCTACTACAGAGATCTGTCTAGTACACCGGGCAGTTCCTCTGGATATAAAACTAAGACCCAGGAGAAGGGAATAATGGGCACTTTAAAAAGACAGTGATAGCACAGGATTGACAAGAGTCAAGAATAACAGTGTGCCCATGCTCTAGATAATTGCAGTAAGCTCATGGGATTTGCTTGGCATTAATCTTGATACACTGTCAAACAATCACTTCATCTGCATTGCTTATAATTAGTGATTAAAAAAATGCAAATAATGAGAAATAGCTTGTCAACAAAACTTCATTGCTCTTAAAATTGTCCTGTGAAGTAAATCCTGGCAAACAATCACATAGCCCATACATATGCACATATACACATTTTTCAAAACCAAAACCCTCCCACTAGCAGAAGGAAATTTTCAAATTATGTGAACGCCAACACCATGCAAACACCCACTTTGGAAAGGATGCAAAAGGACAATTTTAAGTGATTCATCAGTTGAACCTGATGTCTTGGTTTTCCAACCTGCTGAGATAGTAGCCTGGGTCTATACACAGCCTATGCAGGTTAAAGCATGTCACTGTCAGAGGAGAATATTACCAACTCCAGCCTCTAGACCAACCTACCAAAGCCTTATCTCATGATTTCTCAAGGAAATCAGAGATTGCCAAGACTTTTACTGAAGAGAACATGGCAAGCAGGTAACAAAGTCTGCAGTTCTGATGACAGGAGACAGAAGATGATGACAGTGTTCGCTTCCACTATATTCATAAGCTTGCAATGTCTCTGCTGTTGTATAGCGTTACAGCTGGGCTGTGGATCTGGTAAACAAAGACAGGAGTGGAACCTGAGCTAGCTGGACATTTGTGTTGGCTCCTTTAATTGCACAGGTTTTGCTAGAGAAGAAAACTTTGGCACAGCTATGTCCTGAGGCACCATATCACACAGGCTTAATGCATCTATTGAAATTTCAGCAAAATTGTAGGAAAATACACTTCTAACTATTCGATGCTTCTGGTGTTTTTTAAACACGATGGCCACATTAAGAAATTTATGCAAGATGTAAGGATAGAGCATATTGCTCTGCCAGCAAGCTCCCCAAGAAAAGGACTCCTTGCAGTTTGCAGCATTGATCTTGAGAAGAATTTCTGCAGTTTTAATTCCTTCCAGTGGAGGACAGTGGTTTACAACAGAAGGAATTTAATGGCTGCATTTCATCTGGAAAGTTATGTCTCCTCACGTTGACAGTGTGCAGATACATGTTCCTCAGGCTTTATGTGAGTTAACTATGGTGAGCTCCAGCCTGGGCTCTACCTGTGTTAATCCAAACACCAATGTTTGCTTAAAATTGACCTGGACCTTTAGAACAATCACTGTTCAGGGTTTCAGAAAGGATGAGTTCAAAATCACAATGTATCGTCACAATATTTATAAACAAGGACATTTTGAAGCAGTATATAGAATGTTGAAATAATTTAAGAGCTTTTTTGAACTATCTGTAGGATTGAGGATGTATCAATTTAACTGTACAATACAGTGATTTTCTGGCCAAGTTTGCACTACCTTAAAGGTTTGATTTCCACAAGGAAAAATATCTTATGTAATATTGAATATTTGAAATAAAATGCTGAGAAGGCATGGATCTTAATTATTTAGCTTCTGACACACACCCTCCCTTTAAAAATTCAGTGTCTGACTGCACATCTGAAAGACTTTCCTATAAATAAGTTATCTTCTCTGAAGCTGTAACAAATTCAAAAAGTACTGCAATGGTTCTAGCCGATCAGAAGAAGCACAGTACTATTAAAATGTAAAAATACATATTTTAATATTATTTTAAGGCACCAAATAACTCCACCTCACTGGAATTCTATAAAAAAGACTCAGAGGGAGCAGCTTCCACAAAATGACATGACTTTCCCTGCTCCACGTACTACTTTTCCAACAAGTCAAGCACAAGATTGAGGGAGCATTTATAGTTTCTCTTATCTGCAACAGACCCATTTCTGCAGTAAGTATCTTCCAAATAGAAAGCATTCTAAATTAATTAAATAAACCTCAAGAGACAGTAAACTAATTATTCTGGGCATACATAAGATGCTGTTGAGTTAATCTCTATGAACACAAGTGAGTTAAGTTTATATTGACATATTGGGCCAAATTTATTGTCAGAGAAATTAACTTCAGTGGAGTTAAGCCAGGAGTGAGTTTTTCCTCATTAAGAAGAGATAGTCTATCATCTGAAGTGTGACAATTTATTGCCTCTTGGGAAAATCACATTGCACTAGTTTTTGAAATGACTACTCCTGCACACTCATAGCTTCAAAATGCACAACATTTTTTTGTTTAACCACCTAATAGCTGGATTGTCACACATGATCCCTTTCAACTGACTTCAGCACAAAGGATGCAGAGAGTGCTGTTAAGCTATGTAAATAGAAACAGAACTTTTAAACAGAACTTTTATGTAAATAACTTATTCCTGAAGCTACCTGAAGATTCCATACAGAGTTTAAAGTCCATGTACAAGCAGGAGACACAATCTTCATGTCTAAAACTAACATGACTATCACAAAATGTCTTCTTTTTCTATATTTAGCTCAAGAGAGTTATTTTTTTGAAAGCATCTCAGAGAAATTTTCATCTACTGTATAGATTCCATGATTTTTCCAATTAAAAATTATTAATCCAAATTCTGTAACAACTGTGTTACACACAATGGTTACAGAATGTCATATATTAATTTTTACATTATTTTGTACAGAGGCACAGAACTCAAAGCAGTAATTGCTACCACTTACTAAGAAACAGACATACTAGGAACCCAAACTAGCATCAAGCTGAGTGTCTCTAGGTGAGCATTAAAAGTCACACCAGTTCAGGAAACAATAACTGCAAACTCCTTCAGCTCTAAACATTCATCTGAAGTAATCATGGAGTCCTTCACTGTGCTCATGGCACAGCATTCCCATTATGCACATCAGGAGATCATTTTCAGCATCATGGCAATATCTGTAACTTGGTGCTTATTAGCATTGCCCTCTCTTCAAGACCACTTTTCCACTGAATCTCTTTTTTTTTTTTGAGCTTCCCTAAGCCATCTGTCTAGAATTCAGAAATATGTCACATAATTACTCAATGCTGCATATTAAAGGCAAAATTTTGGTCTTTTAAAAATTTTTTTATTTTATTCTCTTTAGCTTCCCACCAACCTCTGGTTCACATAAGCATCATAAACAGAAATCTATTTTCAGCATGGTCAAAAGATACTAAAAAAGCACCTGAGAAAAAACTGAAACAAGCTTTAAACCAGGCTGCAACTAGTCAGAAACAGAACTTTTGAGAACTGGCATAGCTCCTTGAAACCAAGGAAACTCCCTTGACACAATGCAATGGCCTCATAGAATTCTTAACATTTTCTGAAGTGTTAATATCTCAATAGCCTGACTCCTCCTTATGGAATTAATTCTTAATATATTTGTACTTCACAGTGCTATTAATGCCTTCACATCAAGTTTTTTCAAAAGTCCTTTCCTTCAATGTGAGCATAAGAATAGAGCAGCATACAAAAATTAATTAGGAATCAGCCTGACTGGGACATCAGGATACACAGAAATTATCATCACGGCAACCTAAGTATTGATCAAGAAAGGAGAGATGACACAAGGAGGTTAATCCCACTGGACTTTGGGATCATAGCCTGGCATCTACACTTAGTCTGTCCCCATACTAACTAGTGTCCATTTAACAGAAGCATGTACATAAAGTTTAAATCTTATTTAGACATATTCTCATCATCACTATCTTGGCAAATGTAGCCCAAGTGTAGCTTTAAATACTCCTATGAAAAAGGGCAAGTTAAATTACATTAGGGAATCATCCAAAATTGCTAGTTTTAAAATCAAAACCCCCACTGCAGAGTATTATGTTGATTGCTGAGAAAATTGCTGTAAAAGCTTGAAGGCTGTTTTCTTAGAAATACCAAGAGGATCTTTTCCATTGTTCTGCCAAGATTCACAGCAGTCACGGAGATGTTTAGATTTTTCTGAGGTTCATCACTACAGTACAACTGCTGTTTCAGCCATAGAAATGTGTCAGCCTCCTGGAGAGTCTTAATGAAATAAAAGGCAATTTTAGAGGGTGGGGGGAGTATCATTACAAAGTGAAACCTTGCTATTTGGATGTCAATTTACATAAAGCTATATTGCTCTTCAATTATGGTTATAAATTGAATTCTGTTTAGATAACGTATCAATGGAATTGTTGCTATTTTTTCAGCATGTATTCTCAAAGAAAAAGCAAACCCCCAAAGTTTGAGTCCCTCTTCCTTCTTCAGATGATATCTGATGATATCTCAGTCTCTAACACTGCTCATGATGAGGATGAAGCATGATGCCCATTTTCTAGAGATGACATGGAAGGAGGAACTGTAAGCTATCATGTTCATCAGGAGTAACCAAAAGTCAAGGGACTGTTTACTCTTACCTGAGCAGCAACAGTTCCCTCATTACAGTTTATTAAGAAAAATATTCCCTATTAAAAATTCCTGTGAGCACCAGCACTGAAACCTTTCCTCCATCTCTAATATTAAAGTGTTGTCAGTGCTGTAAGTGCCAGTTGACTGTACAAAATGACAAGTATCTAGGCACATCCCTTGCAACAACTGGCATCTGCTTTGGAGTCATTTTAGTTGGTTTGAATGGCACTAATTGGAAGTAGTTACATATAAATGACATCCCAAAGACTTGACACAATAAACATTGCTATCTAGTGCCATTCATTTGCTCTTCCCATTCAAATATACACAGTATTTACTATAATTTCCATGTTCACTGCCACCTTTATCCCACAAATAAGGTCATGAGAAAGACAAACAACAAATATATGAAACACCGCATGGAAGTTGAATACATAATAAGTTACCAAATGCTCTTTGAAACATCTAGGCCAGGGTTTTGATTGCTTCTGGAAGTTGTGGATGTACCTCTAAGAATGTGGATTAGAAGGCTGTCTCTTTAATTAACCTTTCAGAGAAGCCATTAAGGATTCTACACAACCATCTCTCAGTGAGTATGAATCAGGCAAGGAGCTCTATAAACACTGTCTCAATTCCCTGTCTATTCCTTTGTTATAAATGCACAAAATGGTCTTAGGGAAAAATGAAGATGTTTCTATTCTCACATGGGTATAGACTACTCAGAAGGATAACTGAGATCTGAGCTGCCAACAAGAAACTTCTCAATTTTTCTTTCACTGACTAGGATGTCCTCTGTTTCTGTGCATACAACAGTCAGGACAATTTGTACAGTGCATAAATTTTCACATGCTCAGAAGAGCAGACAAAAAAAAATGCCCCAGGAACACACTGATGGTTCTTCACAGTCACACTTGGTTTTTAAGAAAAATCTTTCAACATAGATCTAAAATGTCTAAGCTCAGAAGGAGTGGACATGCCTAGCAGGAAGCAAAGCAGCAGCTAGCTACAGATTAGAAGCTGGATGGATGGAGGAGTTCAAGTCTGGCGATCAGAAGGTCTGCAGCACAGATGCAGTATTTTGTAGAGCCACAATTAAGATCATTAGTAGATGTAGCTGCCTCAAGAAAAGACAGCAACCACCTAGTGACTTTCTTTTATTTCCATCATCCTACATTTTTAGCATCCCACTGCCCTTTTTAGACTTACAGCTCTTTTTAAATCCCTGTTCTACTGCATGGTGTCTTTAACACCTAATACCCACTCTCTCACAACCATAGTGGCACAACATTATTTTCAAACACCTTTCAATAGTGTTGCTGATTAAGTAACTCATCACTAATGTGATTTCAGGAAACCGGAGTGTCTTCTAAGGTATAACCTTTAACACCAATTGCAAATATAGAACAGAAAATTAAATCAAGCTAATAAAATTAAATCAGTAACTTTCAATGAAATGTCAAATTTCTGACAAACTGAGTATTACCAAAGAATTAACTATTCACTAAATGACGAAAAATGTAATTTCACCTTTCAAAAATTTGCATATGCAGCTTCATTTTCATTGCTTCAAGTCTCAAACAATAGATGCAGATTATTTCTTTTTTCTTAAGTACTCCCACTTCTAGCTTTAAAGGCATATACACTTCAAACAGTTTGACAGGAGGGCTTTGGAGTCTTTGTTTGTTGTAGTCACAGCATAATAGCACAACTCCCTGTACACTAAGAAACATCACCATATAACAAGAGTCTTGGTTTTGTGTCCCCGCTAGCATCACAGAGCGTGTAAGGCTTTAACAAAACACGACCACAAACATTTCTCAGTCTCTAATTAATTCCCTTCCAGAACACAGCCAGTTAACACGTAGTCTTCTTTTTACTTAACACCCAGTTTAGCTCTTTATATGGATAATCCAATTCCAAACTAAACTATTTGAGCATATGCTGAGATTTAAGCATACTTAGCATATGTGCTTTAAATTAAGTAAATGCTCAAAAAGTTTTGGAAGGTCTCATAAGGCACAGCTAACGCAAACCACATACAGGCTGTGATCTTCCACATGCTAAACTTCCAAGGCACTGTAGCCTTGTGCCTAAAATGAATTTAGAGATCTGAGAAATATTTGTAATAACAACCTCATAGTTTTCAAAACAATGTCATGGTTCTGTACTGTGAATGCTATGATGCCTTCGGCACACAGAGACTTGTTAGGATTTGAACAGACCACAGAGCCTTGGAGAAGGAAACAAACATTGAAATGGGTGTGGTGAGGTAAACGACAGGCCAGAACCCCCCAAGCCTTAGGGGCTTTGCTTAGACCTCTACTAGCTCTCCCCTACAATGGAGACTTTTCTATTTATCCAACCCTGTGATCTAAAGCTGTAAATGTAAATCATGCTGAAGAAGAGGCAATTGCATTTATATGCTTTGCTGTTCAAAGAGATTCATGAGCAGTAATCTGCAAGAGTGTGAGTCCATTATACTATCAAGTAAAACAATTGAAATCAAATTTTGCTTTTCATATCAGATATTTATAGTAACATATTCTGCAACAAGTCCTCACCAAAAATAGAAGTGTACTTCTGCTTTTCAGTAATATATATGTCAGAACTGTGCTCTCTGACTATGTTTTACTTATAAGCCAACTACTCATAAAGAAGTATTTGAATTCACTTTCACTAATAACTGTGTAGCATTCAGAGTATAAAATTTATGAAATCTCATGAGAAAATGCACTCAGTGTAAAGTTTGTCCTGTTAGGGCAATGTGAGATAAAGTCCAATTTTATAAATTCAACATTACAAATAGCTATCAGACAATACTGATATTTTCAAAATGACACAGGTACTTGGGCTACTGACTCAACACTACTGCAAGAACTGTAGTATATTTTACCAAATCAGAAGTCAAAGCATGCTAAGAATTATGGAAAAATTATTTGTCATCAAACTTGATGATTATGCAACCAGATGTTTTCAATATCCTAGTAATATCTATGTGTATGGGCCCCTAGAAAAGACATTCTCAGTCTGCCTTTGCCCACAGCAGCTGATTTTTCTTTCCTTCCATTAAAAGATTTGTCTTGGGAAAATGGATCTCTTTTCACCTCAAGGTTCTTGGTTTTGGCAAAACCGTGTCATTTCCCAGGACTGGCATGGCTCCCCACAACTATTAAAATCATTATTTCATTAAAGCAACTGTTGGGGTGATACCAGATAAGTAGGTTGTTTCCCTTTTTTTAACTTGGGACTTTTAACTTCAACTCATCTAACCAACTAGCAAGTTATTTATCACAAACACACAAATACTATGTCCAATATATATAAGAATATTCATTTTATATTCATTCCTAAAATTATATTTTAGGAAGTACTGGGTCAATAGAAGTTCCTAACTCATAGAGTTATGTATGTGCTCATAAAACTGCTACAAGGACAGAATTTTATTTAAGAAATTATTTCATTTTTAACATCCTAACTCCTGCTAAGAAATTAATTTATTCACTATTTCATTTTTAACATCCTAACTCCTAGGAATGATATTAAAATAAATTACTTTCAAAACCCTTTGGCTTCATCTGAGACTGCCAAATGAACAAGTAAATCAAGAAGTTGCACTATACATTAGGATGCAAATGTTAAAGAAATAACAGCAAATTGTCAAAAGACCTGGTAGAAGGGTTATTCACTTTTTATCATTATGAAATGAATAGAAGAAGTTCCATACAAATCTTCAGAACTATGGAAAGGACTCATAAAGCTTTTGCACAGCAATCTTTTCAAATACCTATAGGTTATACCGTAAAACCTGTTCCATAACTGCTCTGTGGTGTAGATGATCAGTATTTTCTTCCATGACAGAAGATTTTCAATCAGTTAAGAGGAAGAGCATTCAGTTTCACATTGATTATTCATTAACATAAATAAGATAAATGCTAAAGAATGTCCAAATGCAAATTTGAGCGAACACATTTCACTCTGTCATGATTTTTTAATTACACTTTAAATTGGTTAGCTGCTATTCTAAAAAGCAGAATAAAAGCACAATGCTTGAAAGAAAGTTGTAGGCAAGAACCCACATTCTTAAGGGCAATTCCATATGGTTACAGGATACACTGGGCTCTTTTTCAGAAAAGTCTATCTATAATAGATACATGCACCTAAACTTCAATGTTTTTTCAACAGTTGCCATTATTCTGATAATTCCCTAGTACATTGCTTTCCTTTGTGCTGCAGAATAACCAAATCCTAAAGTAAATGCACATGCACCATGAGGAGTTAGAAATAGAAGCAAAGCACGCCTGTGATCAGCCCCAGCACAAGCATCCTTCTTAAACCATTTAGTAGCAGAACCTTTTTGGTTTTTATGGTTTGTTTTTAGGGAGGTTGTTCTTATTTTTTTTAAAAGCAGGATCTCTGAAGCCTCTGTTGGAACATCTATAGAAATATCTTCCCTAGAGTCCTTGGAAGTAACTGTTAACTTCTACACATAGCACCACTTTGCAATTCAGAAAGCCAGCTCAATTTACATGGCCTCTCCTCCTTCCCTGGAAGATGGGGTAACCATGCTACCAAGCCTCCTGAATATGTTCAGCTGTGACCTATGGTAGAACACCCTGGTACTTCTACATTCTGCACAGAGAACAGGGACTGAGGCATCGACCTTGCTACTGCACAGAATAAATTCTAAATATAGCATGATTTCTAAGTATTCCAATGTTCTTTCACCAGTTAACTGTTAACTCATGACAGCAGACAAGTTTTGTCCTGAGGCACAGGTTTTTCCCTTGTTTTCTTGTATTCCAGGTTAGAAGAAAATTGGTAAATAATCAAGATGACATTCAGCTTGCTTCTCTAGAAAGTTGATTAGCTGCTTTAGAGGTCAGGGAGGTAAAAGGCACTCCAGAGAAGTGATACAGCCAACATTTATAATTTTCCAATTCAGATCTTATTTCTGGGCTTTTGGTTTGGTTTTGGTAGTCTACTCGCTCTATGTGGTGTTGGGGCATTTTATTTACAACTGCATCAATGTTTGGGATGTTGCCTCTGTGGAGCTAAATGGTGTCATAAAAGACCTGCAGAATAGGTTGTGTACTCTGCCCTAAAAATCCTAAAGGAGAGAAGAGAGAAGGAGGGAGAGAGAGCAGATGAGGAATCTTCCTTAACAGAGCCATATGCAGAAATGTCCAGAAGAGCTTTGCATATGTTGAATTAAATGTATTTACACAGTATTTACAGCATACTGTAGTGTTACCATACAATAGCAGCTGTTGCTAAAAGGAGATAAATATAAACATCACTCCCCTGCTCTTTATTGTATTTATAAGAATCTCAGTCTCTGCTTTAAGCAATTTCAAATTTTTCCTCCTCTGTTCATAAGGTTTAGGGACGGTGAAATAAAATTGTCCCCTTCAATTCTCCTATAGCCCTTGCAGAAAGTGCCTTGAATGCTGTGAAGAGCCAGCTGAAGCAGCCAAGTTTTAAAATACCAGTCAGCTTTGTAGACAGTGGTTCTTCACTAAGGTAACTATCAAGAAAACTATAAAAGAAAAAAATTATCTCCTTCACTATTTTGCAACATTTAATTCCCCTAAGCAAACAGGTCTTCTTTGAGGCCCAATTCTACCACATTTTTCCCTTCACAAGTATCCATGATACCAAGTACCTATGATGGAGTGCTTCCCCATTAGGCACTCAGCTCTCTTCCTCAACGTGTACACTCCCCACAGCTGTTTGCAGACTCCTGCGATGGACTTTTCTATGCTCCCCTGGACTTTTGTCTCCTTTTTTGGGACTCTGTTTTGTTCATTTAGCATCCAAAACTAAACTCTTCTGTTACACTTCAGCACCAATGCAAAACTATTTTGCAGTATAGTTGCAACAGATAATTTCCTGCTTCCTTCACAAAGGTACTCAGTTAGTGCTTTTCTTTCACTTGTCAAATGCTTTAGAGCGCATCAATATTTACTGCAGTTGCAGGGTGATCCAGCACAGTACACCTGAGCTGCCTTTCATTAACTAGTTCAGGTATTTATAGCAGCATGGCATGGCAACACACTCAAAAGTTAACTGTCTGAGTACTTCAGCTTCTTTGATGAGTTCTGTAGCCCACAATGGAGTTATCGTTCTTGTGCTAGATGAAGTACAAATGCCTTACACTGCCCCAAATACTGTCAAGAGCAGGATCTAAACTGTATCGATTGTGGTCTTAAACTCTCACAACTTGTTCTGAAAGTTGTCCTTCAATGAAAACACTTGAACAAAGCACAGAAAGGAAACAAAAATTATACTGTCCTAGAAGATTAAAATCCTGAAAAAATTAATCCCCTCAGTAAATGTTGTGCTGCATATTGGGTACTGATCTCTCAAAATTTCCATTTCCTAAGATTCAGGATTACAACTGAAATTTTCTATTATTTTAGCCTACATTTTAGTATCAGCACTGGAACACAAAGTACCAGGTCAGAGGTAAATCATAGGTTACTTTCATATGAAATTTTATGAAGGGTCATAAATCAAAAGGTTCAACAAGGAAATTAATGAAGAGATCATTGTTACCATCAAACATAATAAGAGTTCTAACAAAGATCAATTGTTTTACCATCTAAAAAACTTTCAGCAGAAAGTTAAAAACTTTTGCACAGAATTTGACACTGTGTAGAAGCATTTTTTACTAGAGTAATAGCAAGTATAACTTGCTTTTGGAAATGAATTAAAGAAATTATCTTTTTTATTATGAAGCATAGAAAACACAAGCATCCATATAGCATGCTAGAATCTTTATTTACCTCTGTGTCATATCGTTGGCATATAGCTTTGCCTCTTACCTGCAAATTACTAGGATTTGGAGAATACCTGACAAAACAAAGCAGAACATTATTACAGGATTGATCAGAACTAAGAACTATGTCTTACATGTGCAGAATTAAAACTTCTGGAGTGTAATTTATGACAAGAACAGGAGCAGTACTTCCATCTGATGCTGGCAGGAATAGCTATCCTGTGTTATGTTACTGGTAACTATGATGATGCTGAATATGAAATTCAAAAAATTTCACCTGCATGTACCTGAGCTTAGAATAATAATACACAAGGGTTAATAATTATACACAAGAGTTATATTCCCTACTAGCTTCCAGTATTGCTAAGAGGGTTTCTTAAAACTACTTCCATATTTTGTAGTAAAATGTAAATCTATGATTCTTTTCTTACTACTGAAAAACTTCTGTTTGAAAGAAAGCAACAAGTTTCATATAGCTAACAGATAAATAGCTTTATTAGTTTAATAAAAAATATGACATTTCTACTGGCCCTTCGGTAGATCTCAACATCTGAGTTAAGCCATGAACTTTAATATATATTTGTGTATAAATTATTTCAAATTATGTTCTCCCAAAGCAAATATTATTGGAGGAATGTAACTAGTCATGACTTCACTAACAAAACAGCAAAATGCTAACACACCACAGATAGACAATCTTGAGCGGCATTAAAAATACTTTACTGTTGAACTCTGCAATGCCTGATTCAAAAGCAATCCCAGTGACACACTGTATATAATCCCTCTCTAGTTTCAAGAAGCAATAAGCAGCAGAAGGTGGACATTCCAGAAAGACTACACTGAACCAATTTTTGCCTCCTTCCAGAAAAGTACTGCAGCTTCCTCAGGTGTATTCAAGCTGAAATTGTCACAGACATACTCTGACATAAAGCAGTAATATTGATGGTATGCATGTCAAGGACACATACAAAAGCCCCAAATGCTCTAAATTATTAAAGGCACAATTTTCTCCAGGCATTTTTTTCATCACAAAATTATGGGAACAGTCACCTCAGCCCTCTCAGGTGTACTAATCTATAATTCATCAGTCAGAATTTCAGCTGACTGAACATTTACAGTGAAAACCACAACTTGCCACTCTCTTTGTACATTCAAGACAACAGACTGAAGGGGAGGACACAATATAATGTGACACAATATAATTTTTGCCAAACAGAGGCAGCCAATGGCTAGAAAAGCTGTACATTTAAATATAAAGTTCCTGAAACTCAGTAGAGCTCTCTTCATAAATCCATAATTTATAGTGCACAGCAACTAATCAGTTACTTAGAATAAAGAAGGAAGTAAAACTGATTTTGGTTTCGAAACAGCAGATGAAAAACATATTTTCTAATATGGTCTGAACAAAATAGTCAAAATATAAGATTCTTCTTCCAGGAAAGTCTCTTGAGAGTAAATACTAATCACCACATTGCTGAGTTTGTCCATTGTAACAATTAGCATCTAAGAAACTGGAAAGCTCTAAAGTTTTTCATAAGTTTTCTTATCCCTTACAAAACCACAAAGTAAAAATGACAATATCTTGGAAAACAATGCCATACAGCCATGCAGTATATATAATTTGACCACTTTTCCTTTGAATTCTTTTTATATACAATGCATTAGGCTAGTACTAGACAGCTGGTGTGACTTGAAAAAGTATTTCCAAAGGCCTATACTTAAAGTGAATTTTTGTAGATTGTAGCAATACAACTACCCTGTCCCTATTGATCTCATCTGTTGAAAATCTCACCTCTAAATGACAGACTATGTCATTTATGTCTGTCTTTACTATGTATGACAAGAAGAAATATCCATAGCTAGATCTATTCTTGTTCCTACCCAGCTAGGCCAAACACTACCTTAAGTTGTATTCATACCAAGTTTTGTATTGAATCAAAGTTCTCAAAAGAGTCTGGATTATTTCAAAGATATGCATTGCTCTGGTATTTAAAGAAGATTATTTGCATGTGGACTGCTATGGATTTTATAAATGAGCCCAACTTCCATTCTACACGTCAATAAAAGCACACATGGAAATGAAGAGGTTTCAGACAGCCATCATTAGGTTATTCAGTAACACAGGACAGCTTCCATTCATCAACTATTCAACTATTACCTTTACCTGACCTTTCTTAAAACACTTTATTTCAGAAATAACACCATTATGCTCTACAGTAGCCAGAGCTTTGAAATTCAGATATGGAAAACCATGGTTCAAAAGTTTGAATGCAAAGTCAGATGTGATCTAATCCATGGGTCACATTCAGAACTCTTTCTCACCTGAGGTTTTGATCTAGTGGCTGATACAGGTTTTCATGTATTAAAACCCCACCACAATGCAATTTTTTATGACCTGAACTAAACTCACCTCTGCTTCTAACAAATACTAACAGCACACTCAGAGCTAGATCAGGGACATCTGTATTATGCTTCACTGCGCACCGCCCATTTAATTTTAGCCTTCTCTTCCAAGGCTTGGCTGCTAAGATTTATGGTAACTTCACTGACTCAATTCACATAGCTCCACTTTTTTTGTCCAAACACTTTATAGTTAACTGAATATTATCCTTGCCTGCAAGTCATCTCACAGTTCTTGCTAGGAGGTTTCCAGATGTTAAACTCTCTTACAATTTACAGCTGTTTCAAGTTTTGTTTTGTTGTCTGTTATAAAATCTCCAACTCTTGTTCTAATTCCCTTCAGCCTTTTTTTGAATTGCAGGAACATCTCCAACTTCCATGAGCGAAAAGCACAATCAGAACCCTGTTCAAGGAAACTGCATTGTGTCAGAGTGAAAAATACAGTAAAATATTTCACTTTCTGTGTAATGCAGCTAGGGCTTATAAAGGAAAAGTACTTAAATCAGGAGCAAGTGCTACCTTATAAAACAGGCCAGTATTTCCACTATTTGAACTGTGCATAGATGTCTCCATTTAGGCAGACATATCCCAGCCTTGTTCAAAACCAAATCCATTACTAGCACTGAACATGATAAGATTTAAAATTAAATCCACCTCTGTCTTTCCTTGCATATCTGTATTTTCGTAGACAGTCCCTTCAAACATAGCATTCCCCAAATGTGGTTACTTTTGTTAACACAGTCTTCTAAATATCCCATATCCTTCAGAAGAGCTGTAGGTCATGTTTTGTATTGAAGAAAACTGTTTGAGAATTTAGCTTTTCTTTCAAGTTCTGTCTTTCTCCTCCTTGTGCAGACTGAAATTAACTTCCATGTTTTCACTTAATCGGAAGTGGCAACATGGTCTGTTTTATATTGGTTACCCTTTAAACTTATTTTTTTTAACATATGCTTTAATAAAATTTCTTTTCAATGTTGGTTCCCATAAGCTCTTAAGTTTCTTAAGCAATTTCAAAAAAATTATTTTCAAAGAGTATTAATGCTGTCTGTGAAAATTCTGTTTATTTTGCCAAAAGCCAGACGGAAAAAGAGTAACTGTGATCATATTCACTTTGAAATGTTACTTTTCAGAACCAGATACCATAACAACATCATATACACAAGATTATTAGCATTATCAGTGTTTACAGAAAATATTCTGAGTGAAAGATTAGATTTTTCCCTCAGTTTAAACATGGACCTCTAAACAAAACCACCTGAATTGAAGAAAAAAACAAAACAAAACATGTATTTAACCTCATATATCAGAATTCAAACTGTAAACAAGAAACAATTTTAAAGAGTGCTCTAAGACTACTAGCCTAGCACTCTCAGTGCTTTATTTAGGTCACCTGATCATTTAGGATTCTTTTATTAGAATACCAGAAAAAAAGTTGTCAGTTCTTCAGGTGACATCAAGGTGGCATTTATCTGTTGCTGATTCAGGTTTATAGAAAGGTCAAATTGTTGAGTCAGTGTTTCTGTAGACTGAAACTGCTATATTTTCCCTCCTCCCAAAAGGATTAGAGTAAAACTCTGAGTGCACTGCCCAGAAGGATGAGTATGAACAGCAGACTCATGCAGTAAATTGCAACAGATTCCCAGCTGAAAAGTAGATCCAAGTGAATGAACTCTCATATAGAAAGTTCAAGCAATATAATGTCTTTTGATGATAAACACAGGTGTATGTAAAGGTCTAGGCCTATTTCATCCTCTTATTTGACAGACAAACCCTTCTAGAAAAGCAAACTTTCTCTCCTATCTAGTGAGCCACTGGCACCTTGGACCCAGCCTAGTTGTACAGAAGAGTTAGTCTGAATAAATATTGAGTAATAGCTATTAATACCTATTAAGAAGAACATTTATTACTGGATCATTTATTCCAGGAAGTCTACAGACTATTAAGGACCCTGCTATCATAACACTGATAGTAGTTACAAATCCACAGTTTGCTCCAAAAGCTCAAACAACTGCATCTGAGAATGTAATTTTTGTTTTAAGCATTAAGACAAAAAGACAACAACAACAACAACAACAACAACAACAACAACAACAACAACAAATCCAAGCAATTCTTCCAATATTAATCAAACCTACTGCAGAGAAGATCATGCTAATGGTGGGTGGTTTTTTGCATGAACTGAGCTCATTTTACCTACCATAAAATAACAGCCAAACAGAAACAAAAACTGGTGTGGTGTAAAATTTACCATTATGTTTCCTGTTAAACATCTCCCAGCTCAGCATGAGCTATGTGATAAGACTGTAGCCTTTGATAAAATGAATGAATGTATTAATTAATTTTGCCTGCCAGCTCACCTTACTTACACATACAGGCTCAATATTAAATAGGACATCAGATGTTCACCTCTGAAAATACATGGACATGCTTATTAATTAGCTTTGCTTGCCAACTCCCTTTAATGAGTTGTTGGATTATTGAATAAACCAGTGTTTGGCTTTTCAGTAAGGTTACTTCATACTAACCTTACTACTAACTAATGAGCCTAACACTTCATTGCTAGTCTATTATCTAGTCTTTACTCCTGCCAACACACACTATAAATGCTCATGTGGTTCAGTCTGAATAGAAATGTGTTTGAATCCTTAGATTACCAACATTACTAGAGGGTGCTACTGTACTTTCACTTCCTACAGACTGTGGTATTTTTAAACACATTCAGCAGCTTTAAAGCTATTATTTTTTCCTGTAATTTTATGTTTATATTTTTTTCAGGATTACATACAATTAGACTTTTATGACGTTGAGCACTGAATGGGAAAGTAAAGAGTATTGAAGTTGAGGCAGAAACAAAGCTCTCACTGTAAACTGTGCTTTTGTAAACTCTGATGAGTACATCCCTGTTGACTAGTAGAACCACTATTTGGCTGACTTTGCTTAACACATTGGACTCAGTACAATTAATTAAGGTTCTATAAATTGCTATTCCAGAGTTCCTCTTGGTGCTCAAACCCAAAATTATTTTGAGCACTTTTCAATAAGTATAATGAAACCTTCAGTAGGAAACAGCTGAGTTCAAAGATACTTTAAGTAGAAGAGTATCTGCTCTTGTCATTATACCTTACACCTTCAGCCTTTTCATATGAAAAACAAGGACCATGATATTAAAGTAATATATATAAGACAGAACTTAAAAAAAATTCTTGAATATCTGAAAACATGAACACAAGGAACCAGTCTTTCATCTCATTTAAAATACTTAACTTCAGCCTGTAAATTTTACATTGACTTATCTTAGTGCAAAGTGGCAGAAGTTTTCAAAACTCATTTTTCACAAAAACATTTTTCTTGAAGGCCCTTCCAGCAAAGAACAACTTTAATTTGTTTTTTTCAGAGATTCAGAAACAAAAACTGATATAACTTTAAATGGTATGAATACCACTGTATAATTGAGGTTGTTTTGTTTTTTTTTTTTTAAGCTACAAGCCAAGTTTGAAGATAAATGCTGGTCTTAAAATAGTTTCAACTGGAAACTGGCACATACATCTACAGAAGACCACATAGTTACTCATTTGATGCACACAGCTCATTTGCATCAACTGTATTTTAAATATCTCACATTTAGTTATTCAGAGTCATGAATTTCATCCTGCCTTTAACATTTAACATGAAATCTGCTGCCAAGATTTAATCCTTAATGCAGTCATAATCATTCAGTTGTACAAGTGATATTGAACTGATCACCACCATTCTGTAGAACAACCTATGCAGATAAAGAAGATATAGTTCTGACAAAAGCCTCAAGTTCATATAGGACAAATGCCCAACACATGACCTCATCAATACCAGAAAGTACACAGTATTCTCAAAAGACCTGGGGTTGAAGAGGTATCTCTGTTAGTAAAAAAGGAACTGCCTGATTCACAAGGATGATTTCACAACCAATTCAAAAGTAGAGATCTTTGAGAAAGATCTCCAGGAAGGAGAAGGAAAGGAAAAGGAAAACACACAAAAAAACCCACAAAACAAACAAACAGAAACCCCAACAGATACACAGAAAAACCCCAAATGAACAATAAATATCAGAGAAAAAATTATATTCGGAGAGGTATTTTTCTGGTATGAGACAGCAAATGGAGTTCACCTTCAGACAAGACATACCAGTCAACCAACACTTTGCCCATATAACTACACCTATGCTGGGATTCTGCTCACATTGCAATATCAGCAAGAAGCATAAATTTAATTCCAGTCAGCCACCACCAGCTACCTGCTAATCCAACAAGCCTACCACAACTTCCATGGAAAGTCCCAGGCAGGTAAAATGTGCTATCAGTATTTAACAGAATGAACTTTAAAAAAATGTTTAAAAATGAAAACAGGCTCAAGTCAAGGCCCTTCCTACTGCCTCCCAAATTTAACTGAAGCTTGCAGAAATTTCTTCTTAAAGGTATCAAGGCAACCTCATGCAACTGAATGGTTTAAGATACCTAGGAAGACTGAAACAAAGTTCACCACATAAAATTCAGGACTCTAAGCAATGATGCAAGTTAAATGTCTCAAAATAAGAGAGGAGGAAGGGGTCACAAAATCATGATGAAATAGTGACCCAGTCAAACAAGAAATCTAGAGGATTCCAAACTGGGTCCCAGATTCAGGCCATTAATTTTCGATACCTCATTTAAAATTCAGTTTGCTGTCACTACATGAACATGCCTAGATAGACAAGACAACAGGCTTGCAAAAGTGCTGGGTTGATTCTCTGGGGAAGGATGCCAGCAGTCACCCTCACCAGTGAACAGTGGCTGCAAGTGACTTGTCAGAGCATGGCTGGCATCAGCCCTGAAGGGACATCTCATGTCCATTGAGCAAGGTGAGGTGTCCCTTGTAGCAGCTGCTGAGCATGGGAAGATTTATAGGAGAGAAGAGCAGAACAGGAGAGACGCAAAGATTTTTACACCCAGGAAATGGTACTGATTGCCACTGCCTAGCAAGAACCAATATATTTTTCTCCATAATTTCAAGCTGCTAGCTGCAGCATCAATACCTTTGGAAAAGTGGGACAGCAGAAAGAACTGCCAGCATCTCATGGCAAAACACACCACACTTATATCCCCATTAAACAGTATTACCATCAGGAATTAAAAATAACATCTAGGGTTGAGGGGGAGGGAAACCCAAAACAATCAAAAAAAGCCACCCACTGATTTCACCTTAAGAGTCTTTGTATGTTGGTAATGCTGAAGCAGTTATCATTAGAAGAGCTATTTTTAAATAATTTCAAACTTTGCAGATGTTTTACCATGCACACTCTTCAGGGTTGAAGGCAACAAATCTCTGTTTCTTCTAAGACATTTATTTAACATTCAACATTAATGCAGACATGCTCATTATTTTGGACTAGTTGTGCATGCACATTACTGAACTTGTATTCTTTGTCCTCTGCTAAGAGGTCACTTTAAAACAGCCAGGAAGGCAATTTGAGCTTAATACTTCTGCCATCTGATATTTCATATTTAAGTAAATTACTTCAGCTACACTACAGCATTAAAAAAAAACCCCAAAATGTACAGAACAATTCATTGAAGAAAACAGAACTGATCTTTGCACAGGCGATACACTCATTCAGCTGAAACTGTTTTCATTTCCCTGGTAATACAACATAACTATTCATAACCATCTCATGATCCAGTGTGCACAATGGCTTTGGATGACAGTTCACTTCTGTAGTTTCAGGTTATGGTTTTTACTTTGTGGGCTGGAGCAGATGAGCTTTCATGTTTATAAGCAGAAGGTATAATACAATCACAGAAACTTCCTTGGGAACAAAACCAGTGACATATTTGTATCTTTTTCCTTAGTTACCCTGTAAATTTTTAAAATTTATATGTAGATCCTGTCAGCACCCAGAGCTTGAAGCATCAGTTATGAACAAGACCAGCCCCAGGAATAAGCAAATACAGCTTCCTAGGGCCAGCTAGAGCACTCATGTAATAGCCTCATGTAGCACTGCATCACTCCTGTCTGATGCACCCATCAGACTTTTATGGTTTCCTTCAGCATACGATTTTTTAAGCCTGAAAAGCAATTGTTCTGAATGCTTAACTAAGCACCTTGGTTCTGCAGTTCGTTTCACATCTATTTGATGCACATTAATGAACCAATAGAGGGTCAGCTCTGTCAGACTGCCCTTGCACCTGCTGAACGCAACTGCACAAACTCACTGACTTGAGAAAACAATAGAACAAAGGCAAAGCCCAAGGACTTCACCGTCATCACATGAGATGCGTACAAAGTCAGCAGGTGAGCACACTTTCACACTTGAATAATTTTCCAAATTTACACCATGCTTTTGTAGGAAACAGGGGTGGCTTGAAAGGTTTTTGAGGTTTTTCTTTTAGCAAAAACTAGACAATTTGCATAGTAAAAATAATAGATTGTGATCCAGCTGGCCTCCCCACAAATGTTTTACCATTTTAATCAATTAGCACTCACAGGAGTGATTTTCAGCAAGACAGTCATTTTTATGTACTCCAAGGTTTCCATGGGCTAAAAAAGTAAATTGCAAGACCACAGCTCAAGAAAAGGCACATATTCTGTCTGCAGTACCACAAGACTACAACTGTCAAGCTGGATGACCTCTGCTATCCATGTAAAAACCACACAACAGTCATGACGCTACTGGCAAAGTAGAATGATGATGCCACAATTCTCTATTACTTTAAGGTTTTTCTTAATGAATGCAAAAAGACTTCAGGGCACAATTAAAATAAACAAACTCAAAAAACAGTGGCTCAGAAATGAATCACCATGCCTCTAAAATTTAAAGCCTATGCCAGGGCAAGGGTGGGGGGCCCCACACACAACTAAAGTGGGGCAAGCACAAGGAAATCCATCGTGCTCCAGTTTGCCACCTAAACTTGCAAACCAAGGTAATAACTTGAAAATATTAGAAAACTTCGGAAAAACTAAAAGTAGATTTTTTTTTTTTTTTTTTGGTACTGTTTAAGCAATGAATCTGCTTATGCTAAGTATTGACATTATAATTCAATAGTTGCACTGTCATTTTGGAGCACTACCATACATTTAACTTCCTGCATTAATGCTGACACAGAATCACAGAATGGTTTAGGTTGGTAGAAGTATTCAGCCCATAGCATCTGAGGAGCTATGCCCTCATTTATGAAGTCAAAGTGAAATTCAGCTGCAGTTAATTGGATACTTACTGAATGCATTAAGAAAATGATTCTCTCTCATTCTTTTCTAACTACTTCAAGGGCAAGCTCTCCTTTTCAAGCACATCTGTACAACAGTGAGCTATTCCCTATTTTCCCTCATCTTCAGTGCTAATAGGAAAAAAGTATCATGACAGCTTTTGAACTGCTCTGTAAATTTTGCCCATTTTCCTTCCTAGTACTCATTTTGCAGTCTTTTCATACCTTGGAGGACTACACCTAAACTGCCCTCATACTGGAAAAGATGGTTCTGCTGTGGGAAGGGGTGGGGAGGACAGACTGACACAAAAAGCAAAAGGACTAATCAAAAGAGTAGCACAGCCCATGGATGATTAGCTTTTCGAGTTTTTTAACAGAACTGACTCAGCTCACAATCCACACAGGAAGAGTATCTGCAGCCCCTAAAGAATTTAATTTGAAAGCAGAGAGGAAACAAGGGCTAGTAAATGCTATTGTTACAGAAATAGCAGCTACATACATGCAGCTATTTCTATTATACAACAGAAATACTGCATTTAATATAATCCATGGTTGCATTGCCAAGTGCTGGACTGGCAAGAAGGATGGGACATTTAAATGCATTGTTTTACCAGCTCCAAGGCAAGGACAAGGAATGGGATTCCTAATGAGCACTCAGAAAGGAATTCTATTTTTTTCTTTTAAAGTTAAAAAGAAAGTGACTATACCATGCTGCAAGCTATGTCAGACCATGTCACCTATTATCAGTGAAAATTGGTTCTTTATGTTAGGGGCAGTCATTAATTTTTCAAGCTGTGCAGGGAGGTCTTCCATGTCATACCTTTGGAGATCTGCAACTGCAAGCATGTTTTTTAGAACACCTAGAGAGATGTGGACAAAAAATACCGGAGATAGGGTAGAAATAATTTCTAGAGATACTTAGAAGGGAAGTCAGAAACTACAAATGCATCATATTAAAGGAAATCAGTATCGAGGAAATGCAGTTATGTTTGTCTTGGAAGCACACTGAGTTGACTGCCCAAAATACATCTTTGGCTTTATTTTCCATTCACCTCACCTTTATAAATAACAGGCATGTCAAACACCATCAACCTTTGACTTCTTGGAAAACAGAAGGAAACTGTAAATTTGATCAGTCTAGATTTGAAGGGTAACTAGCAATGGCAAACGGGGAAAAGAGGCAGGAAATCATTACTCCATCTGACACTGTTTTTATCCCAAGTCTGTTCATATTATTAATTGTCAAAAGAAAAATGACCAATCATTCAGTCATGCTAATTCCACTTGCAAGGCTACTAAACTTAAACTTGCATATTGAAAGCCACTGCCCAATTTTATTCAAAAACCTTATTCTTGTTCAATAAATAATATAATCGTCTTCTGTGAAAAGTATAAATGCTAGCCTGAAATTTAAAAATATATATGCCTTTGACACTGTCCTGCATGACATTCTGGTCTCCAAGCTGGTGAAATGTGGGTTTGATGGATGGACAATTAGGTGGATAAAGAACTGCCTTGATGGGTGCTCCCAAAGAGTGGTTGTCAGTGGGTCTGTATCCAAGTGGAGACCAGTGACAAGTGGAATCCCTCAAGGATCAGTACTGGGACCAGTCTTGTTTGACATCTTTGTCAGTGACATGGACAGTGGCATTGAACGCACCCTCAGCAAGTTTGCTGATGACACCAAGCTGCGTGGGGAGGCTGACATCCTGGAGGGAAGGGATGCCATCCAGAGGGACCGTGACAGCCTGGAGAGGTGGGCCCATGCCAACCTCATGAAGTTCAAAAAGGGCAAATGCAAGGTCCTCCATCTGGGTCGGAGCAATCCCAAGCACCAATATAGGCTGGGCAGTGACTGTCTCTAGAGCA